>JARHVA010000650.1:1460000-1647500 GCA_037957365.1 Torreya grandis
GGAATATTGATATTATGATATATAGATAATTTTAGTATGATAATAAACATGTTATGCATAGTATAAGGAATTCCCATAGGTGACTGATGGCAAACCAAGAAGGTTGGACTGATAGAAAGCATGTGCATAGAAGATAAGGGTGTGCAAGAGTCATACATGTACGTATAAATCATGCAAGGTGAAGGTTGGTCAAGACTAACATTTCTAAATATCCACTACCATAGTTTAGTTTCTATAAATACCTCCCCCTTGTTTTATTATTAAAATTAAAATAATGTTAGAGTAAAAGGATAAAGAGATGTACCTTAGTGTGTAAGCACACTTTGTATTTTGGAGAAATATCCAAGTGTGTAGCTTTTTAGATGGATTTTTTTAATGAAACATGCAAATATCAATGTCCATAAATGAAATAAAATTTGAAATGAATTATATAAATGAAACTTTTGAATGCCTTTGAGTGGGTGAACCATGATTTTCCCTCTAAAACATTAAATATATGATTCCTTTTAAAACATTATAAATTTGGGGTGATCATGCCCTAATGATTATTTACTAAAGCAAGGTCCATGGGTTAGGAAAATAAAGGTTCTAACCCTCATGAATAGGGATTAAAGCTAGGCTCTTAAGCTCAAAACTCAACCACACTACTCATTAAATGATCTTAAACCTAAAGATGGAAGGGGGACCCATATTAGGCTCAGGTAGTTTGAATCAACTACTGCAAATGGATTGATATATGAAAAAATTTCACTTCTTAGTACCATGAATGTCACATCAATTCCATTCTAAGAAATAGAAAAAATGTAATAGTGTGTGTGCATAAACAATGTTCATGCACCTAATTTGATCCAATTGGTGCAAACATATAAAACTACAATAATGGATACTTGGATAATGTTCATACCCCGAATCTGATCCAACAAGTGCCAACATGACATAAAATGTTATATATATATATATATATATATATATATATATATATATCCCACTTTGTCCCATATCTAAAAACTTGTAACTCATGTTCCTATAAAATTTATATAAATGCATTGCATATGCTCCCAAAATCTATCTCAATATATAAATATTTGTCATATAATGTAAACCAAATTGATGACTAGAACCAATCTAAACTCTTTAATTCATGTAATCTATTCCAAACTTTGAAATATATATAAATGGAGGCTTGAATATCTTTGACAAACCCATTAATATTCCTCCCTTTTGAGTTGACAAATGTAGCATATGAATTAATCATCTCAAAATAAAAGAGTTAAACACATCATATTATATAGAAAGATGTAATGAGTTAAAATCATGTGATAACATGTGGATAACATGTCATCAAAGCATATGTGAAACATGTAGTATAAGGAATACAAGTGTCATATCAAGATGGGTATATCTATTAGGTACACAATAGTAATCATCCACATATAACCAATGAATAATAACATATGCAACAAAGTGAATGATATGAATCATGACACCAAACATAAGAATGAAGATTCATGATATGGATTACGACACCAAAAACTTAGTAGATAGTTCAAAATTTATATACTCATAAGCACACAAATGTCACAACCATGACACACATAATAAAACACACACAATATCACTCAATGCCACACATGGCAAGAGCCACACATAATAGACAATCAAATTCCACACAAGGAAATATCCTTTCATAATGGACAATAAATTTTAGACAAGGCAAGAGCCATACAAAGAAAATCCATAAAATGAAAAAACTCAATGAATATAAGTTGTAAAAGAAGGAAAGGGTCCAAAGTAAAGAGTCATATAATGAAAAAATAATAAAATAATGTCATAAATAAAGGCAATAAACAAACAAAAAAGAGTCATACAATGAAAACTCAATGAATACAAAGTCACATAAGAAGGCAAGGGCCCAAAGAAAAAGGATTACAATGGTACACTCAATCAAATAATGTCATACTAGCATATATGAAAATAAGTAACAAGAATAAAGTATAGAGTAACTAAAACTAGTCTACATCATCAATCTTTGTCAATATCAAAACATAATAAAGTAATATATCCATTAAATGTAACATTGTAATGAATATAATCAAGATCAAGGAATATGTAAGCAATCATTGTGCCCCAACATGACAAATGAAGAGGTCATAGAAAGATATAACTTGTAATAATGTGACCTATGGAATGAGATTCCCCAACCTTGGGATGAACCTTGGGCATAAGAATGTCCTACATCTATGCATCCATGTATCATATATAATAATTGTTATCACCAACTAGCTCCAAGAACTTGGGGCCACTAATTTTGATCCACCAAAATAATGAAGTTTCTAAATATGAAATCTAGACATAAGTTCATATTTCAAATAAATGTTTTTAGTATATTTATAGTTTGGTTTTCATTTATCTTCCAATTTTTGTACACTTTTTAATTGAAATAATTCAATATTAAAATGATAAAGAGAAAAGGAGAAAAAAATGGTGGTTCATATAATATAAATTTATAGGTATTTATTTAAGTTATAAATCTTGAAGTTTATCTCTTAAGTCATTAAGTTTGTTTGATTTTGTGTTTTCATTTTTTTTTATCCCCACATCTTAGATATCAGATAGTTTATTTCTTTAAAATAAATATCTTGAGTATTATTTCCTTTCCTTAGTGAAATGGGAAAGAGCCACATGGCTCCTTTGTATCTCATGTCCTTCTCAACATAACCTCATAGTAATATAATTACACAATAAAATAGTGGGCATTATAAAAATGGGTGACATATGTCACCATCCTATGCACCTAAATACCTAGAGGTGTTATTTCACACCCTATTAATAATCATCATTACTCCTTAGAAAATCATGCATCTGACATGTGTCTTACCTTATTCATATTAAATGTCACACCACTTTTTTTATTTGATTTTTTTTTAATCACCTGATTATTTATGACTACTCAATTATTATAATCTTAATGGATTATTTTATTTAGGAGGATTAAAATATTATTAAGGTGAAAGAGACATGATGTAACTATTTTACAATTTTAAAGGTAATAATCTTTGAAAACAACACTTTAAGATTCAAACTTAGAGTGACTACTTAGAAAAAATCACAAGCTAGGGCACTGCATTATTTAGTATAAGCTCTGGTTTAGCAACGAATCCCCAAAAAAATTACCTTTGTCTCTAGGAGAGTATTAAGAGATACATTCTTCATACCAAAAGTGTGCACCATGATAAATTACAATGAATTATACTTCTTCTTCAATAACTACATAGAGATTGAATATCCTTGTGATGAAGAAGAATAAATGTGGAAACTTCAAAGCACCTGCATGCATAAAATAAAAAAAAATCTAGAGGATTTCCATTGTAGGGAATTGATTAAAGATGTGTTCCATTATTATGAAGTTAGGGATGGAATAATTTATTCCCTAAAAGGAAAATTGTTTCTGATATTTCCATATTTTAAATTAGGTAAATGTTGAGACTACTTGAACCTAAATGGATTTATTCAAAAGAATGGATAAATAATTGGTAGAGAAAATGTAGAGTTCATGAGGTACTAAATAAATGGAGAGAAAACCTAAATTCTTGGAGGAATAAGAAGGATATGTCCTTCTCTATTAGAATTTTTAGAATGCCTATTTGTCAAGCCATGGTTTTACTCAATAGGCTATTCAGAAATGTTGGATGGATCATGTTGATATTGCATGGGTAGGACTGTTTCATAATTTATTGAAAGTAAAACCCATAAATTGGGGTGAGACAATATCGTTCTATCTCATCAAGTCATTTAATGAATGTAAACAAGGATAAGATTTTCATATGGCTTCTTATTTGATTGATTGTCTCTGTTACAAATTGTATTTTAGTCCTAGTTTATTTAATCCTTGATCTCCCTTGGAGAAGAATTTTATCCATGTCACTTTTAACATTTTTTATAAACATCTACATTGTCCTAATTATCCCATAATTTGGAATGGGTTCCTCCTAGTCACCCATGACTCAAATTCCCTAAACTCTCTACTCCTATGAGGGGAACCAAATCCAAACATGGAAATTAGTTATATTTTTAGGATTATACTATAATAATAATTGAAAAAGTTTTCTAACCACCCCATATGTTACCCATGTACGTACTAGACCACTTAATTGTCATAATTTTTTTTGAGGAATTATCCACAGGAATTTCCCTACTTCTAAAATATAAAAATCATGCCATGATCCCTAAATTACAAATGATGTTGGGTGAATATATTTTTCAACATTTCATCATGTGGAAGGTGTTGGATCTAGGATCTACTTAAAATAGTATAGTGTTACTTGGATTCAATACAACACAAATTCAAAATAAAGTATAAACACCAACCCCATCTAGATCATGATGCTTTCATCAATGTATTTGATAACCAAGGGGCCATAATTAGACTGGTTGAGGTTGGTAAGGACATTCATGAAGCAACAATGAGGAGAATCAAGAAATTGAAGTTAAAGGAAGCTCAGGAGATCTCAACCACTAAGGTAAAAATGGGAAGAATGATCCAATTCTAAAGTATATTTAAAGGTAAACCCAAAACCTTTTGTTCTCCCTCAAGATTCTCAAGTCACTGTGCAAGTTATAGATAAGTTTCTAATGGGTGGTTTTTTGAGCAAAACTCTAGTGTCACAAGGCATGCCATTAGAAGTTATTGATGTGGATAGTGCAATTGACACGTCTATTGTGTTTAATAATGATTAAAAATCCATTATTTCAACCCCAATTTTCATAAATAAAATAATTATTTTACATAGACCAATTTATTGTGTTTTGTCTACTTCACTTGTTTCAATCCCTAATGTTTTGTCTAGTTTATAGTCTCATCTCCATAGTTTACACTGTTTTCCATTTACCTAAAAAATATGATTGGAAATTCAATTGATGTTAAAACTATTGAGTAAGGTATTCCAAGATCTCACTATAAAAATTTGAAAAAAAGAATTAAATTTGAAAATAAAATAAAATAGAATGCATATATGGTTGTAAGAGAGGTACCCCATCATAAATTGAAATACAAGAATTAAAAAAAAAAAAAATAGTAACTAAAATAAAAATATAGATATAGGGTGAAGATATTGTCACCACTCAAACCTAGGTTTTGGCTGATTTAACCAATATTAAAATCCCACCCTCTTAATGCTTAAAGCTTTCAATGATGTGGTTGATGACAGGTTGACAAAAGATTCTGAATTATACAAGAGAAATATTTTTGATCTAGAAGAAGAATTAATTCAAGTAAAAGGGAGTTCAAAGGACATGATAGTAGTGAAAATATCAATATAGAAGGTTTTCTCTAATATATAGCTCACTATCATTGAATGATTTTCACTTTTTTAGATTTGCAATAATATTTATCTTAGGTCAGGATATTATAGAGGAAAGTGAAAGTAGAAGGGAATAAATTGTTAGAAATCATAAAAATTATTGATATCATAGATAAATCCTAAACTTGAGATACTACAATTGAATTCAAAAATATTGAATAAGAAATGGTACTTAACAATGTGAATTATTTCTTATAGGGCTTGGAAGAAATGAGAATAAAAGTTGGGGAAATGGTTGAGCCACTTGAGTCTTTTATATTAAAATTCCAAGAGTTATTGTCATTTTTTTATTCCCAATTTCATGATGGAAATGGAGCATTGATAACTTAGGAAACTTTTAAGGACATGTGGATAAAATGTTTAATATAGAGAAAGCAGAGGTCACTAGCTGTCAGTGAGTTTGAGATAACCATATTGAAGGTTATGTCATTTCTCTAGCTTCAAAATTAGATTATGTGTGTGCTAATAGGAGACACTAAACATTCAATTTTAGAGATAAAAATGGGCCTTATGAAGGTGGAAAAATTACTTGGATGACATTGGTTGGTGGACATAACTTACATACAAGAGTCTTCTCAAAATTATGGTAGTTCATTAATATCAAATTCATTGATAGGAAGATCCGAAGATTTTTAGTCATTATAAATCAATGACCCAAATAACCAAATGTAATTTGGGATTATTGAAGGTGGGTAAGGATTAAAACACCTCAATTATAGAAGTCCCTAATTTGTGTTTTAAAAAATATGATAGAGAATATAATAAGAAACATTTTTTATATTTCTTTACTTATGTTAATATTGGTGCTAGAATGAGGTACAAATCCATCCATCATGGATACCTTACTTAGGCTAACTAGGTTAAGATCAATCACATAAAAACTTCTTGCACCTTTAGAAACTCAAAAAAAAATTAAAAGAGATAAAGGTATCCCTAGAAGATCTAAATTTATAGGTCTTCATATGGACCTAGTTATATCTAATATCCAATAAACATGCCAACACATCATTAATATAATTATTTTTTGGTTAAAAAAACTATAATAAACATTCCCAGGGTGTAGTTACACATGAATTACCTCAAAACTTAGAGAAATACTTTCCTTATTACTCAAATGATGGGAGAAGGAATACAAAAGAATATATGTAATGACATTGAAGGTTTCATTGAGGCTCCTTGATGTTTTATATGAATATGTTGCTTGTAGGATATTCCCTTTCACTTTTGAAGGTATTGTTTATGATTGGTTTTTGAATTTAACACCATGATCTATTTATATTTGGTTATAATTTTAAGAAGCCTTGATAAGGCCATTTGGAAAAGCGCTATATCCTAGTGTCAAATTCAAACAGTTTGCCATGATTAAAATAGAGATTAATGAAACCATGATGGAGTTCAATACAAGGTTTCAATATATGTATGTTCATATCCATCAATATTTTAGATATTCTACCTGCATGGATTTCCATATGTATTTAAATAAATTAGACTTGGTCACTTCTATATTTGTAAGAAGACCTACTGCAACTACCTTAGTACAGGCGTACATTAAAACAATCATAATTTAAAGACAACTAATGCCAAAAGTATCAAGCCCACCTACTATAAAAATAGGGATTATAACACACCCAATTGTGCCACTAGTGATTGGGACTATATCTGACCAAACTAAAACATGTACATTAGCCCTAGTTCCAAAAAAACAATCTATGCAAGTTGTAGCTTCAACATCTAATACCCATCCAATTAAATTAGAATAAGTCACCAAAATGATGTTGAAATTGGCAAATGATTTCAATAGTCTTAAGAGGAAGGTTGATATTAGACAAAAAGAGATAATTGGAATAAGATATTCCTTCAAGAGAAATAACAACCATAGATGGAAAAATAACCACCAAAATAATAACTAGAATAAACCTACAAACAACTCTAAGGCTAGTTCTTGTAATCCACTGCTTTTCATAGAATTTATTGAAATAAAACTACCCCATTGGTGTTGAGTTCATCATACTTATTCACATAGATAATTGTATTTTATAGATTTTTATAATATTTTTCAAAGTCTCATGAAATAAATGGAAAATTATGAAGTTGCACTAATAGAGAAGGATAACCTCTAGACTTGGGGGTTGACAAGTTTTTTCCACACTCTAATGATTAAAATTTATGGATTCCATTTCAAATATGACAATAAACCTAAGTACAATGTAGATGAAATCTATGCCTTTCAATAATTCCAACAAAAAAGGTATGAGTTGAGGAGAAAATACAAGAAAACCAACACCACATCCACTCCAGTGAATAATAAAGACACTCCACCAAATCCCAGAGCTAATAACAATCCACCACTTTCAGAAGGAAGTAGCTATTCCATTCAACACAATCAAACACCAAGTAATACTCTCAACTCATATAGATATAATATTGTGGAAGACATGAATAAAACCAAAACTAACATCACACTTAATGAATTAGTTTAATTAGTCGAATAGATAGATTTGCTCCTAAAATATCTCTCTGACAAATTGAAAATTAAAGAAGTAGATAAAAATTTGGTCACATATAAAGGAAAGATATATAATCCCCCATTTATATTCACAACATAAATGTTTGTAAAAACACTACATAATTATCTCGTGGATTCAAGAGAATTTACTAATGTCATGCCACATACTATTTGTAAAAATTTGGAACTCAATTATATGAAAACCACCATAAAAGTTATCCAACTATAAAAATTAAATGTGAGCTTAATTTAAGAATTAACTAACATCCATAGGTAATTAGCAGTAGATCCCATATTTTGTAAATACATAGATTCAGGTAGTGGAGATCCCTAAAGTTTTTGGGTTGATATTAAGCAAATATTGGTCACGATCTTTAAATAGACATGTCACCACAACATTATCACACATGTGGCTACCATGGAAGGGTGTAGCAAACCGAATTTAAATTTAAAAATAGCCAAAGATGAAGTAAGTAATCACTAAGTATCATTAGAAGAATGATAATGTTGAGGTATTAATTGTATAAATCAATGTGTTCACATAAATACTAAAAAAGTTACCAAACTTTGACCTCAACTCAGAAAATAAATTTTGGACTCTATACATCGGTGGGGCCTGATCTAAAGAAGGCTCAAGTAATGGGGAAATTTTGATTGATCCTAGAGGTCAAGAGTATTTTTTTACTTCCTGACTATAATTCCCATGCACTAATAATATGATAGAGTATGAAACCTTAATCTTTGGATTAAAATTTTATATAGCTCATGGTTTATCAATAATTAAAGTATATATCAAATCAAAATTAATTGTTAAATAAATTAAAATTAATTTTTAATGTAATTCTAGGTTTATTAACCATTACAAGTATATAGCTCGAGTCCTCATTGAAAAATTTATAGATTTTAACCTCTTTGTCATTCCAATAGGACATAATGAGGTGGTTGATTCTCTAACTACATCCACAACAAACCTATTACCCTTTGCCAAAACAAAAAAAAAGTTTTCAATGAAAATCATCACTACTCCATCCACACTTTAAAACATAAAAAAAAATTAAAGTTTTCAATGATGACGAGCGAAAAATTTAATTTATTACTGATTACATCTTATTTGATGATCAAAATATAGATGAAAAAGAACACAATGACCAAATGCATGTTGAATAAGGTGGTACTTTGGAATTAATAACTAACATGATTCCCAAAGGAATGATTTCCCTAAAAAATACGTTTGACTGCAACGAATATTGAAAAAACTCATGACTTGATTGAGAAAGACCATATTCAAGTATATATAAGCACCCCAAAAGAACCACAAATGGTAAACATAGGATAAATCTAATCTTAGGAGGAAAATTTCATGACCCATACTATCCAAATTAGGCCAAAAAATGATCCTTTAGACAAAAACAATGACCAATCAACATATTTTTAGAACCCCCCCTATACAAAGAGGTTAAAAAACTCCTCTCACCTATAATATTTTTTTAGGTAATTAATTTGGTTCATGTACAGAATCAAAATGGATAAATTTTAAAAGGATAATTATCCTTTGCCTTCCCTAGATGAAGTCCTAGAAATAGTAAATAGATCGGAATTGATGTCTCTCCTAGATGGATTTTTTGGTTATAACTAAGTATTAGTAGACCAACATGATAGTCACAATATGACCTTCACTACCAAGTCGGGGAACCTTCACATATAAAATAATACTTTTTGGTATTATTAATATAGGTGCTACCTTTTATCAAGCAATGGACTTTGCCTTCAAAGTGTTGATGGGTAAGTAATAATTATTTATATGGATGACATTACTATTTTTTTGAGGACATGAACTAACACATTCAACATCTTCGTAAAGTCTTTGAAAGATTTAAAAGGTATGACATCTCTCTCAATTCAAAGAAACATGTTTTCAGTGTTGAACAGGGTAAGCTTATTGGACATATTATTACTAAAGATGGTATTTTTATTGATCTAGAAAGAGTAAATAAAAATATTGATATAACATTTCCTAATATAAAAAATGAACTTAAATACTTGTTTGGAAGGATTAATTTCATAAGGCATTTTATTCTAGGAATCACTAAAATTGTGACACCATCAAATTTGATGTTGAAATAGGACACAAAATATAATAGAGGAAAGATGCAAAACAAGATTTACTAGAAATAAAAGAAACGATCATTTTAAAACTAGTTCTAAATAGCCCAAATTCTGAGCTCAAATTTAACCTATATGCTTTAACTTAAGAACATTTGATTACTACTATGCTGACACATAATTATCTTGACAGTATGAATGACCAATTACCTTTATGATCTCCCATTTAAAGGATTTTGAATTGAGGTATTCACTTGTTGAAAAATAGGCCTATGCCTTGGTGAAAGTAGTTAAATTTTAATACAAACATTTTGAAGAACCATATCCATGCCATAGTACATGATAATATGGTCAAGGCTTTATTGAACCAAACATAATTTAGGGAGAAAAGGGTTGAATGGGTCTCCATCATTCAATAATTTAGCTTGGAGATTTAGGCAATAAAATTGGCTAGAAGCCAAGGAATCTATCAACTGACCATTGAAGGAACATTTGTGAAGAAACCAAAAGAATAAGTAGAGAATATTAATCATTATGACATGGTCTTTAACACCTAGCTTGAAGAGGTGAAGAGTGAAGGATATACTAATATAATCTAGCATCCCTTCATGAGACCTTTTTGAAGAATTATAATTCGACTTAGTGAAGAGATCTGAAATTGAAATCATCCCATTATTCAATTTTAAAATGGGATATTGTATAGGCAAATTTATGAATGAATTCATATTACATGATTCAATAGAGAGTAAGTGTAAATGGTCATGCAATAGACACATGAAATTTTTGGAGGTGGTCATTCCTTAGGAGACACCACTACATAAAAAATCCTTTGAACATGATACAATTAGCCCACCATGTTCAAGGATGCACATAGACATGTCAAAACATGTTACATGTGCCAAATATTAGATAGAACATAGAAAAATTCAGTAATTCCCCTTCAACAATTAATAAAAAAAATACATATACACAATGGGGGATAGATTTCATGAGGGTGATCAATCCTAATTCTTCACTCGATCATATATTTGTTCTCACTACCATAGACTATTGTACTAGATAGATAGAGGCCAAAGTTATGAAGCATAACATCACAGGTGAAGTAAAATTTTTTTAGAGGAAAGTATCATCACACACATTAGTGCTACTCTCTCATTATTTTGTGACAATGGCTCAAATTTTCAATCCACATATTCACAAAGTGGGCTTACAACCACAACATCATAGTGATATTTGTAGCTAAGTACTACCTGCATGGGAATGGATTAGCAAAGTCCTTTAATAATAACCTGATTGATATGATCAAGAAGACTAAAAATAGAAATTATAAAGGATGACACATTTTATTGAAATATGTCATATGGGCAAATAACACAAGGAAAATAAATCCCTAGAGTCATTTCCTTATATACTCGTATATGGTAAATAACAGATCCAACCTATCAATCTACATCTCCCTACATACTAGTTCATTCAATAATATGTATGGGAATCATAAGTAGTCTAAAACAAATTGGATAATCCTAAAATTAGAGGAAATAAGGGAGAAAATAATCTATAATTTTAACAAACATCAATATGTGATTAAAAGATGGTTTGATAAAAGGCACACCCAATAAGGCCATTAAAATTATATACCTGATGTTGATGCAGGACAAAACCCATGAAAATAAGGGACAACATGATAAATTTCAATGCCTATGGGTAGGAGTGTACCAACTATTATAACTTTTGGGAGAAAATACTTTTCATTGAAGACCTTAGAGAGAAGAAGCCTAACACTTCTAGTAAATGGGAGGCACCTGAAACACTACATTTAGGGCACTACCATTGAACACCTCTAATTTCACCAAGTGACTCATTTTTTATATGTTTATGTCGTATTTTACATTTTAATGTGGTTTGATGTGTTTATTTTGTTTATTTTGATTTTATTTATTCATCATTGTCTTTCAATAGAAATATTTTAAGGTTTCCCTTCAATAAGTGGTTTTCCATCCACACTTAGTAATAAAATAATCTTAGTAGAATACATGTCATGGAATTGCAAGATAACAGATGGAAATTCATTCCACATAATATTCCTCTGTAATCTTGTAATAAGAGTCAAGGTGGAATACTTGATCCATATTCAATTAGGATGGATTAAGATAAATAAGGCCAATTTATGTAAATGTTATGAAAAGTTTGGTATTCCTTCAAATTTTTACATATAAAACAAATATTATAATTAATTTAAGTAATTCAACTAGCAAAGGAAAATCTAAAGGAATTATTTAGTGAAAGTTTTCTAAGGTTATTTATAACCTCTCACAATCTTCACTGATTCAAAAAAAAGAGGTAACTTAGGTAAACTCTACTGGGGTTATGGACATTCTATTGGCAGTAGATCAATGCCTAGACTGAATCAAAGGTAGCTCCATTGTGGCTATAAACACATGAGTTGCACTAAATTAATGCCCATGTCAATGGGTAATACATCTATTTAATACAAATAAATAGAATTATCCTATCTAAAGATTAAGCTTATAACTAAAACCTCTGCTAAAAGGGAAACTATATTTTGATTTTAATTATGAAGTTAAGCTTTGAAAACATTCATTATTAATATTGTCTTTTCAAGGAATAATATGATGAATACTAACCCTTTTGATTTCCTATATTTTATCTATTTTAATTGATTTTAACTTAGGTTAAAAAACAAAGATTTTAAATTCTTGAAATACTTAGAGGTATTTCCCTAGTGAGTCTCCAATTGTTATCACCAACTAACCATAATGAAATTTCTAAATATGAAATCTAAACATAACGTCGTCTTTCAAGTAAATGTTTTGCGTATCTTTATAGTTTGATTTTTCATTTATTTTTCAAATTTTGTATACCCTTTGATTGAATTAATTTAAGATTAAAATGATAAAGATAAAAGGTGGAAAAGGGGGGTTCATTTAATATAATTGACTATGAGGTATTTATTTAAGTGTTAAATCTTGAAGTTTATCTCTTAAGCCATTGGGTTTGTCTAATTTTACGTTTGTGTTTTTTATCCCTGCATCCTAGGTCTTGAATAATTCAATTATTTTAAATAAATATCCTAGGTATCATTTCCTTTTTTAGTGAAATATGAAAGAGCCACATGGATCTTGTAAACACCTAAATTTCACTATTTAGTGTCAAAATTAACTTTGACATGCTAACCCTTCTCATTCCACAATTCAAATTCAAATTTAAATAATTGATTAATATAATCATGCACAATTATTTTATTCCAAAACTAATATAAAAATTGGATTTTTCCATCTCACTCAGACATCCTACATATTTGTCTAAACCTTGTGTTGACTCATCCAACCACCTTCCTCAACTTCCTCAACTATCTTGTGAGTCAGCTTAGAACATTTCAACTTTCAAGCTGACTTAACCAACTAATTTGACCCATTCTTGCTGACTCCCTCAACCAACTCCTCTTTATTTTCAACCCATGGAATTGGTCATCATCCTCATGGATGAGGACTAATTCCTCAGTGTTAATTATTTCAATAATTCAAATAAACCTCAATGGTTTATCTCTTCTCTCATAACCCTTTAAATTGATGTGAGATCCATCACTTTAAATCATCCACATTTATGATATCGAAAGTGAATTCAAGCGAATCCAAGCCATTAAAAATATTCTTACATACCAAAACACTATCCAATTCCCTTTTCCTTGAAGAAGAGTTTAACACCCACATCTAATACATTTAAGAGAAAATCACATTTAAACACAATAGAGGAAGCTTATTCCACTTCAGTTTTGTAAGTGTGTGTATTTAGTTTTGATTTTTGTTCATTTTCTACTCTATCATTGAAGTATAAATTTCTAGTTTAGATTTGATTTCATTCAATTTGATTTCTTATATTATAATCTAAAATTAGAGCTTATACATTATGGCATGCCCATCAAGACCTTGTCCCTCATCTTTTACATCATGAGTGCATCTAGGAAGTCATTTGACTTGTTTTTGAATGATATTTTCTATGCATATACATTTAACAATTGTTTTAGAGTTTGTTGTTTATTATTTCAAGGTATTTTTCTGAGTTTTTTAGCTCATTATTTGTGAGTCTAGAGAATAGTGAATTCATCCTACAAAATAATGAATTCATCCTACATAACATTGAATTCATCCTATAAAATATTGAATTCATTGTAGATAACAATGAATTCATTTCTATACCATTTTTTTTTTTTTAATAGTTTTTTGTTTTTCTGATAGTTGTTATGTGTTCTTGGCTTGCCTAACCTCATTTTGTTGATGTCATAATTTCTATTTTATCTTCTATTTTTTTATTTAATTTCTTTTTTATAAAACAAAAAAATTATTTTAGACTTTGGCAAAATCATTCTGAACTTTGGTGCAATCATTCAACACTTCGATGAAATCATTCAACATTTCAGCAAAATCATTCTATACTTTAGAAAAATCATTTGAAATTGTAGTGAATTCATTGGAAACAACAAAATCATTTTGTGAGTATTTTATTGTAGTTTTTTATTTTCTATTTTTTTGGTTTTACTAACTGTTAATGAGTTAATTATTTTCTTTGACTGTGAAACAATGAAATCATTCTAGAATCTTGATTTTCTATGTTTTTAATTTATTTTACTAATTTTTTACAAGTTACCTTGATCTTCTATCCATATAAAAGACTTCTAACAATTTATTTATAGGTCGCTAGTCAAAGACAAATCAATAAAAAGTTAGCCAAATCAAAATTTAACTTTTTTTAGTATTATTTAACTTTTTTTATTATTCTTACTTTTTTTAAAGTTTTCTAATCATTTTTCTATTTCAACATTTTCATTTTTAGTAGTAATTAACAATTTTTTTCTTTTGGAGTCAATTAATCTTTAATCTTTCAAGTAATTTGTGTGTTTTACTCTTGTTGCGTATGTTCTTTCCATGGCATTATATTGGTGATAATACTCAAAAATCTAGAAACAACATTTAAAAATTCAATTACCCAAGACTCACTTGCATGTATGCTCTTCTTTTGGCTTCACATTGGTGGTGATGCCCGAGAATCAGAGGTAAGTGTTAGTTTTTTTTTAATTAGGGGCTCTATCAACCATGGATTCCCCCACCATGTAGCAGGCCAAATTTTAAGTAATGTTAGGGCATATATATTGAGTTAGAGTTGTCATTCTTGGATAAGTAGTGTTGTATTTTAATCACACTATAAAGTGACGTATTTTCATCCTCCAATACTCAATCCTTAGATAATGTGACTCGAAGTTCATTTTTTTTATGATAACACACTAAAATATTTTGACTGTGTTGGGCACACTGGGACTAGACTCATTTGTGGTCATCCATTAAATCAATTTATCTCATAGTTTTGGGCCTCATTGTACCGAAAGGTCTATAAAGGAATCCCTAGATAAACTTATTTAAAACTTAAGCCTAGAAAAGCCATTCTTACCATCTAACTTATAGTGAATCTATTAACAGTTAGTGTCGAGAAGCTACTTTCCATGCACCATTGAAACTGGGTTTTGTGGGCCATGGGAATAACATGATCCTCTATGGTTAGTGCCTTAAAATTTTAGGCTGCAACTAATGCAATGGAGAACCAAGTGACATGAAAATCTTGTGAGTTATTCAAGTCCCCTTTGCCTAGATTTTATCTTTTGTGTGTGTAATGCATGTGTGTTTAGAGTAAAAATTATTTGTTTACTTCCTTATGATATACCACATGCTAAAATAATTAATGCAAACCAAAATTATTTTGAAAATTAAAATAATTCATAATCTAAAAGCTTTAAAAAAAATGATAAGTTTAGTTCCAAAAATCAAAACTCAAAAGTATTTTATTGTTAGTCAACTTTTAGTCACTTTGGTATTTTAATTTCTTAGTGTCTATTGTCAATATTTTTATCTTGTTAATTTAAAACTATTTCCTTAACAATGTCAACTATCACAAGGCACATGTATATGCTTAATAATCCTAGGATGAGGGACGAGCCTTTTGGTAATGACCCCTTTTAATTTGCTAGTCAAGAAAACTAAGGTCATCATGTTGAGATACATGAAATCCATGAAAATGAAGAGGGAGGAGATTATCAAGATGAGGGTAGCCCTAAGGTTATTTTTACTCCTCCTCCATTTAATCAATACATAATTTCTAATAATAATGAATTTGTACTTCAAGCCTCGAGCTTGGGGGCCAAACTTCCATCTAATTTTGATGTTTAAAATCTACAACACTTAATTTAAAGGATCTTTAGAGGCTATAAATGCTTTCATTGGTTCTCAAATTACAATCCTTAAGTCTTCCAAGATAAATGGAAATCCATCCTCAATGAGTAATCATCCCAAGCAAGTAATGGGTTTTCTATGGAATCCCATACTCATCAAATCAACCAAGATATTGTAAATCTCCAAGATAATACAATGAAAAATCCTTTGGTTTATCCAAGTTCCAATCCAAACTTATGCTTGAGTGTGAATCCAAATTCACCCTCATTAATTAACCCATCCAATCCAAACTTTAATATTCATTCAAGTTCATCAAACATCAACCCATCCAATCGAAACTTGAATACTCATTCAAGTTTACTTTTAATCATTAACCCATCCAATCAAAACTTGAATACTCATTCAATTTTATGAAACATCAAACCATCCAATCCAAAATTGAATAATCATTCAATTTTACCCGCATTCATCAACCATCTAATCCAAGTGTGAATTCTTATTCAATTTTATCAAACATCTACTAATCCAATCCAAACTTGAATACTCATTCAAGTTTATCCAACATCAATCAATCCAATCAAAACTTGAATACTCATTCACTTTTACTAATAAAAATTCAATCCAATGCAAAATTAAATATCTATTTGAGTTTTTAGATCAATCAAAATTCAAACTTCATGGTCCACCATTCAACAATGTCAATCAAAATCAAAATTTGAACTTGCATACTTATTCTAATTCACCCACCCACCAACCAAATTCAAATCCAAATTGAATGTTTATTCAAGTTTACCCATCAATTAAAAAAATTATTTAAGAAGTGTACCAAATAAATTTTCAAATCCAAGTTATTTATTAGGGTTAGCTACATTATACTCAAATAAAATACCCATTAATCTAAACCCACTCATCCACACTAATTCAACCTTCAATTAGCATGAACCATTTAAACATAACACTCATTCAAATCAAATTTTTGGTTCACATAATTTTCCAAATCCAAACTTGAACCAAACTAACCAAAATACATCACATCAAACCAAACACAATTCATTTAACTTCAAAAATCCTAACTTCACAACCAATCTAAACCAAAAAAATCCCAACTCCACAACCAATCCAAATTAAACAAATCTTAATTTCAGCACTAATCCAAACCATACAATCCTAATTTTTATACTAATCCAAACTCATTCACTCAATAACAACATGATAATTCATCTTTCAACACATTCCCAACCAATTCATTAATAATCCACTCCTAATCAATATTCATTTTCATAAGCTAACACTAATTCAAACCCATTTAAGGCTAAAACTTCCAACATGTTAACCTCTTCGAGCTAAAGTAATCAACTATAATCACACTTCATTCAAGAGAGTAAAAATATTAAGGATAAAGTCCAAGGATTATAAGTCGATACATTTTCAAGGCAAAAATAATATATGTTTGAGGAAATTTAGCCCTATACATATGATGTAAACAATATGACAACCCCTTTTCCCAAATAGTTTGAACTCCCTAAATTTGACAAGTATAAAGGTAAGGGTGAACCTATGTAACATATTAAAGACTTATATATGACATACCCTAATATTGCCTATAGTAATGAATACATGTTAAGACTATTTCCATGTCATCTAGGGTGTCAAGCCCTAGTGTTTACTCAAAAGATCAATCTCCACCTTTGAAGACCTATCTAAAAATTTTGTTCATCATTTATCATATGATGTTGAAAATGAATTGACCACACTCGATCTATATAATACTAAATAATGTAATGATGAAACATTTGCCTCTTTTTTACAAAGATGGCGGTCATTGGCAAGTTATTTTCCATGGTCTTTTCCTAAAAATAACTCATTGTTATTTTCACAATTAACCTTAACTCGTAGTTGGGTCATCACTTGAAACTTATTTTTCCAAATTCCTTTGAAATAATCATTGAAAATGGAGTTCAATTTGAAATAAATTTAATTACCAAGGGTGATATCAAAATTTTCAAACATGATTATAATTCCCTGAACCAACCGACAAGCCTAAGGTTCTCACCAAAAATAAAAACATTGTGGGTGATGGTGTGACCGATGTCAAGCAAGTTATAAACCCACCAAAACAACATCAAATTTATTTGAAACCCATAAAAAACATCACAATACTGGGTGGTCAACAAAAAACAAGAAAATTAAAAGCATAAGTTCACCCAATTGGGAAACTCTTATGAATCAAATTTTCAAAAGGAAGCCCAAGCAAACATGATTATTTAGCCCAACACCAAACCCTTTGAATAAGATGTTTCTAAACTCTATTGATACCATGAAGATGAATATTGTGAGTACCATAAGATTAAGGTACATTAAATCAAATAGTGTATGAGTCTCAAATATTATGTCCAAGATATTATATATCATGGGGATATAGCCATTGAAAGTTAACCATCCACATCATCTAATAACCAAAAGTTGGGCATATGTAAAGGTCCATTTCCCAAACATGAGTAAGGGCATCGTAAACAAAAAATGAGAGAAACCTCAAAAAATCAATGCCAATCAAACCAATCAACCTTTTGATTCTATAGTCAATTGTGTTGGTTATAAAAACCATCACATTTCTGTCATTGCTTTAAAAACCCAAGATTGTGTCATTAATACAAGGCATGCTAATATTGCCATACCTAGTGCTTCCTCATCTCGTGCTGAGAGTAAGTATAATATCATACACCACCTTGAGAAGATGTTAGCTCACATATCTATTTTATAGCTTCTTAAAACATCCCTTGTATATAAATATGTCTTGTATAAAGTCCTTAAAGAGTTAAGAGTCACTCAAGACATCAGTCCATTAAATTCTCAAGCATCAGTTGGAAACTTATCCACTAATAATAAAGTTACTTTCGATCATTCTGATGTCTCTCTTATGGGATATGTACATAATTTACATTTGTATATAGAAGTCATAATCTCTAGACACAAAGCAAAATGGATGTTTATAGACAATGGCTCTGATTTGAATTTGTGTACATTAAGAGTAATCAAACATTTAGGGTCTTTTATAATAGCACTAGAGTCAAATATTATCACCATTAAGGCCTATGGTAATAATGAGCATGATTATATAGGTATCATATATGTTCCTTTGATGTTGGGGATTATCATTTAGGAGACATTGGTTCATGTGATTGACTTAGACTTGTAGACACCTAAAACTAGCCATTGATAACCTTCAACTAGGCTTTTGACCAGTTTACACCTAAAGTGCACAATTTAGCCTAAAAACACTAAAATGCATTAAATGATTTAAAATTGATATATCCAAGTACTAATTTTAGCTAGAGTATCATTAAATAGGGAAATGTAATTTATGGGCCAACTTACTTTGATCAAATCATTTTGAGTTAAAATGCCAATTTTGTAACTGAGTGCTTTTGATTGCTCTTTTCTATCAAATCTCATGCATGAGACACGTGACTCTGTTATTTAGTTTTGGTGATATCCTAAATGGGATAATGGATACAACACATCTGACATTGACTTCTAATTCTAATCCAGTCAAATTTTGGACCAATAATAAGACATTTTGACCAATTTGTGCACCAAGAGCCAAAATTTGAACTAAAGTTGACTAATCATGTTTTATGTGAATTAAACCAAATTAGGTCCTTAAGTTAATTTTCCATGGAATTTTTTGAATAAATCTTTATTGAAAATTGATTTCTGTTACTTACATCATCAGGTGACATCATCATATGGGGTGACATCCATAAGCCATAAATGCATAAAACATCAATATTATGGGTCTTTCATGCCTCATTAAGACCCTCCATGCCTATTCAATACCCATCTATCCAAAATATTAATGGGGATATTTGTATAATGAATTTCATATTTGGATTTATTTATGGCCACACATTTCAATCTTGAGATGGACGGTCATGGTTGATCCTCAAACCATTCTAAAAATCTATAAATAAGAGGCCTTGCCTATTAAATTTTGATCTCTCACATGCCAAATTTATAATTCTAAATGTATTCAAAAGCTTCATGCAAATTAGTGTTATAATGTCTGAATATTGAGCCAAGCTAAGACAAGGCAAGCGAAAGCCAAAAGTGTCAAGGAGAAGAGGAGATAGCCAAGCCTCCTTTGATGAAGACTTCATGAGCACAATCTGAGTAAGCCACAACTACAAGATAATTTATAAAATTCAAGGGAGGTGAAATATTTGTTCTCTTTCATGTTTTAGTTGTGTTTCCATTCTAGTATTATTAACTAGACTCAACCAAGTAACTAGGCCTAGAGATGTATGTTAGCTAGTGTATTGGTTTTTCAATTTGATTTCATTTTGTCACTAACAAGATACTAACACATTTATTGATTCAAATTATTAGTTCACATAATGGCATGCCTGGTGGGATGATCTTCATGAGAGCACAATCCACAAACTTTTTTGTGTTTTATAGTTTTGATTCTTTTTTTTAGTTGTTTTTGCTTTGAGTAAAAATGGCCAATAAAGAAGTCATAATTTTTTAATTACTCATTATTTTTATCTAATTTTTTTATTAATATATATAAATATGTCATTAATATTTTTTTTTAAATTTCACAAAAACATATTTTATATTTTAGAAGTTATAGCTATTTTAGTGACTGTCACTTTTTATTTTGTATTTTTTTGATAAAAATGGTTAGAACAGAGTTGATAAAAAAATTTAATTAATTTATTGGACCTAAAATTTTTCAGATATTTGAAACCTAGAGTTATTGACAACCTCTCAAAATTTTGTGGCAAACTGATCTATATTTTAAAAGTTATGTTAAAAATACTGACTGTAGGTTTTTATGTTTTATGTGTAGGATTTTATGTGTTGTGTTATGTTTTATTTTTAACCTTCTAATTTGTTATGTTATGCTATATTTAATATTATTATTTTTAATATTTTATTTAGATTGGTGCTAACATTGTCTAATCTAATACATTTACTTTTTTGAGATTTTACCTTTGGGTTGACAAATTTTGTCCTTAAAGGTTACCTTATTTGATAAATGTACTTCAAGGCTAAACAAAGTGCTAACATTTTTATTACAGGATCTACATGAAAATTCATCTAAAAAAACTAAATTATTGCCTTACACACTTCATTTCAGTGTTTTAAAATGAATTAGTAACTTTCTTTTTAGGCTTAATGAAAAATTTAGATACTTAAGTGAATGCTTTGATAATTATGCTTTCAAAGTTACAACTTAAGACCAAGGGATCAAAATAACACCACCACATATTTCATTTGGGTTCTAAAATTGAACACACTTGTTAATTCTTGTTTTCAATAGTTGCTTAGTTAAAACTTGTTTAGAAAATAGAAGGTTTGTGTGTGTATGCTCTTCCATTTGTTCCCTTTAGGGAACCCTTGGAATCAAAAGCACCATCCTTATTGTAAAAAGCCTAGTCTAAGGCTTAGAAATAATGTCATCTAAAGCACTCCCAAAAAATTCATCAAAGTTTGGGTGAATTTGAAAATGACCCTAAAGTCTTTCTCTTATGTCTTTTATTTCATTGCATCATGGCTTGCGAGATGGAATTCATCACCTCCCACGAGTTATTTAGGGAAGCTTTGACTTGGAATTTCATCTCTCAGCATTGACTTCATCCACTCCTTCTGAGTTTCACATGAGATGTATATGCATTTGGACATTGCACTCAATTGAGTGAACAATAAGATGTAGTGGTTGTAAAAAGGACTAGACCTTTTTACAACTAGCCAATGCTGCAGATACCCAATTTTTGTGTTTTTATTTTACATTATTTGACGTGAAAGTCATTGTGAAATTGATTCCCCTAGAAACATTCGAAAGCTTGATAGTTAAGTCAACCCCACATTGCCATACCCTTGCTAGGATTTGTATGATTATACTTAGATTATTTTGATCATTTTTGTTTGGTATGTTTTGAGACTAAAACTTGTTTGTTTGTTCATAAAGTCATGGCAAAATAAATTTGTTTATATGTCATTTTTTTGTCTAAAGATGTGTTATGATAATCATTTTACACCACACTTGTGCCTTGAAATTTTTGCTAAACTTGTGTATGTTTGTGTCAATTTAAGTTGTAGAGGGTAGTTTTATGCTACCAAAAGGATATCAAACCATTTTGCCTTTTGAGTCTTTGAAACATAACATAGATCACATCATTTGAGCATGCTTATGCCGTTAGGCTGCTCAATTTATTTTAAGACTAGTTTACCTTGTATCAAAAATTGTTTTGTTTCAAACCATGTCATGTATACCATGTGGACCTTTGTCTTGTGCCATCATGCTATCCAATATTGTCAATATTGTTTGGTCAAATCTTAGTTTTCAATGTTGATTTTTCAATTAACCTTATCAAGTTTGGATTCAAACATTGATTGATTTCTTTTTAGGCCTCAATTTGTGAGGCTAATACATAGATATATCTCTTTTTGGTTGCATAAATTTAGTTAATAAATTACCCAAATTTGAAAACTATTGATGGTTTGTTTGTTCAAAACCTATCCTCATCATCATTTGTGCCTTATTTGGGAGAACACAACCTTTCTCCAAAAGCCTTTTGCCTCATGCCTTATGCCAACTAATCATGCTTATGTTTGATTTCGTGTGTCAAATTTATGTCAAAGTTGTTTCCATACTTGTTAGATTAAATCAAATCACATGATACCTTTGTTTAAATTCTAGATTTTGATGCTATTTGACCAAAAGTCTTAGCATAGCCTGTTTGAGCCTAGCTTTTGACTCCACATTTGGACAAAAGACCTAGCAACTCTTTTCCCTTCCCTAGTTTAGACCTTATTTGGAACACTTTGACCTAGACATTTTACATGTCAATTTTTATTCAAATGCTTGATCTTTTGTGCATATGACATTAGACATTTCATGTTAGACTATTTTATGCCAATTCTTAGCACAAATTAGTTTGGATATACAGATCCACCCCTTCGACCAAGTTAGACCAAGTTTGCACCATTTGTCCTTTAGACAATTTTTGAGAGTTTGTAGAACTTTAAGCCTTTTTGTTTCAAAGATTTCATCATTTATGTAGATATGTCTAGCTACACTTATGGTGGAGTTACATATAATCCAACTTATTATAGTATGGCCACATAAAATCCCACCAAGAACCCTTATAAAGAAAGATTTTCCAAGGAGTTTTATTATTCTCCCTACAATACTCTATATGGGGAACATAGTCAAAATCCACAAAATCCAAATCAAGACCTTGATTGGTATGAAGAGGCTTGTGAATAATACTTTAAAGACCTAACTATAGATAATTTTATTTGGGATACGAATCCATACCCTCTTTGCAATAATCAGTACATGGGACACAGTCAAGAACTAGCTTATGAGCCAACTCATGACTGGGATGATATGGCTTATGAAGAAGACTTGGATGCTTTAGCTTGTGTAAGAAATAAAGTTCCATGATGTCTTTTTTTAATCTAATCATTGACTACCCCTAACCCTCCTTTAGATTATATGAGCTATCAAGCTATACAATATCTAAGAAATACTATTACCATTCCTAAACCTAGTCTTTTGGCTTGTGTGAGCAACCAGGCTCCACAACACCCTTTCATCATTCCAAGACCTAGTCCTTTGACTTGTGTAAGAAATCAATCTCCACACGACTGTATTATTACCATCTCAAGACTTTATCTTTTGTCTCATGCAAACAATCATGCTCCTCAATGCCCTACTATTATTCAACCATAGGCCATTCCTCCTCCATTACCAATCCCATCCAAACCTCAATCAATCCAATCATTCGAAGACCAATCTATGTTCAAAATTGGTATCTTCTAACTCATTGGAAACCAAGGCCAAGAGAACCATTCAGTCTAGGATATTTATATTGAATAAACCATTTGTGATAAGTCAACCTATGATGAATTGCCTATTAATCCTATACCAGTTATCAAGTAGTCTCACTCTGACGATCCAGTCTTTGCTAAGTCACTTTTTAATGATTATAACCACCTTTGGGCAAATCATTACCTTGATTATATGACTATTTTTCAAGAGTATCCCTTTGATAATCTAGTCCTTAAGGAGTTGTCTCTTAACCTATTTCCCATTATGGAAGAGTCTCACTTTGACAAAACAGTCTTTATGGAGCCCATTATGTCATCACAAGTCATTACTTGTTCAATACCAAATATTTAATAAGACATCATTGTAACAGAGTACCCATTAGATGAAGAATTAGAGTTAGAGTCAAGTTTTATTCTTAGATTGACATCAGATTCAAATTCCCTTGAGTTAAAATTATATTTAGAAGAAAAATATGTTTGTGGTTGTTACAACATTGGTTATGCATACCTCATAGATCAATTTGAATACATTTGTGATCCTGATATAGTTTTTGAGGATGAGTACTTCAACATTGACACAAGTTCTCCTAGTACCTTCTATAAGGATTGTGATGCCAACACCCATTCCATTACCATTCTACATGCCATTACCATCAACCAAGATAGCCATATTATTAACATTTTATCTCCCATAAGTGTTGATTGTGATTGATAGAATCACACTTTTTTGAACTGCATCCATGGTGACATATCAATTGAAGAAGAGTAAGGAGGCCAAGACCACATTCATGTATCATAAAAACACTTTCCTGGTGAAACCTTTTCAAAGGTGCTAAGATACAATCAAAGTTCCAACTTAGCATCTTCTAGTGAAACTTTTTTAGAAGTGCTAGAAGAAAATCAAAGTCAAAAGCCAATGTTCAATAGTGAAACTTTCTCAAAGGTGATACGAGACAATCAAGACAACTTCATTGGTGAAAACCTCATTGAGACACTAATAGCTGAGCACAAAAGTTCTTCACTACTTGATGAAGACAAAATCAAAGATCAAATCAAAATAGCTTCCTATCTACAACCTAATTAGATGGTAGCTACTCTCAAGCCCAAACAACAGAAAAATTTGATGGTCCTATCAAGAGAATAAGTCTTCAACCTCATCAAAACAAAAATTATATTGAATCTAACATCAATAACATATGTGTGACTAAAATACCTGATCTTCATTTATTTCCTCACCATTATACATTCCATTATCATCTATCATCCCATTTTGCAGTCAATCCTACCATCCATTATTTGTCTTTATTTACCATCCATGGCCACACTTTTCTTTGTATAGGTTATAAAGATACCTTGTATCAACATTTGAAATAATCAAAATTTATCACCAACGAAGATCACAAAAGCATTTTTGACATCCAAATCTACAAGTAGTTATAGATAGAGATGTTATTCAAATGATGTGTGGGCTAGAAATTAACATGATCAAGTATTTTGTTTGTATCATTTGTTTATTAGGATGTGCATCTCCCCATCAACAGGAACAATAGAATCAAAAATCAAACCTAGGCCAAAAACATGTACCATACCATTTCATTTCCATGCCATTGCCATTATTACATATCCTTTTACCATTATTTCATATCCCAACCAATGACCTTCTCACTTGGGAGAAACCCTCTTACCATTTTTTTCAATTTATCAAAAACCATCATTATCCTTAGCAAGATCATAACATTCTATCATTCTATTCCTATCTAGATCAAAGCCTATTTTTAGTCATCCTACCCAATCATGTTTTGATCTTGATTCATTTGGTTCTTCCCACACCTTTTGTGAGAGGATTCTGATCAAATTTCAACAATCAATCAAATCCATGTTTACAATGATAGTCTATGAAAGTAGTGTGATAGTTGATCTAAAAATATATCTTTCATTCTCCATCCTGTATCAAGTTTGTTTATGTGAGCTTGATTATAACCATCTATGGACAAATCAATGTCTCACTAGTTTTGCTACTAATTATAACTACCTATGGAAAAAATAGTATCATTGACCTATTATGTTGTATCCTATTTATAACCACCTATGGGTAAACTAGGGGAAACACTTATTTACCATGCATTTTCACATCACCTTACCATCACTATTTTCATTTGACTGATCATTTTCTAGATTTGAGAACTTGTTGGGACTTAGTTGGCTTTTCCCTACCTTTTGTGTCAATTAAATTACTATAACTTGAGGTCATTTTAGGGCTATGTAAGTCATGCTCAATTCATGTTGAGGACACCTCAATCCCCATTTCCATACGCTCTCACTATTTTACGAGCAACCTAAGCTAATTTTCTCATCATTTTATGAGTAGGTATCTTTTCATTCTTTAACGAGTTAAGTTACCTCAAAATTTCAAAAACATTCATAACATTTGAAAAATCCAAGAACATTTTTCCTATATAAGCTTAGTCAGTTATCCTTAATCCACCCTACTGGGATAAAGTCATTATTAGGATGCTTTCTTTTGCTTTTATTTTTAGGATTTTTATTTGTTTGTTTATTTCAAGTTGTTTGTTTATTTATTTTTGTATGTTTTTGTTTTTTTGCTTGCCTATTTGTTTGATTTCAACACTATTACCTCGACTCAGTCTATATATATGCATTAGGTGGTTCCTTGCACATATTATTCTTGAGTCTATCCATATTCATACATCAGCATTGTCATCATGGTTTTTATCATTGGTGCATTATTTTTGAGTGTTTATTGGATTGAGTGTCAATCCTTATGCATATTTTGGTCAAGTCTTCATGGTGTTCTATCATGATGTCTATCATCACATGTTATAGAAAAAATCAACTTCAAGAAGGTATACAATCAATGGAGCTATAAAAATTTCTCCTTGGCACCTTGGTAAATCCTTCCATCCCACCCTTGATCAAATTAACTCATTGACCATTCTTGTTATATCATTGCTAATAAAGATAAGTTTCTCCTCATTAGCAAGTACAATTGAATCATTTTCTGTTGATCAATCTCATTCATCTATTCATCTCATTCATCACTTTATGCTCGCTCATCTTTAATCTATATTTTAAGTTGTATCCTTGAGTTATGCTTGTTAATCAACCCTAACTGGGGCACCATCATCTTTAACCAATCTAGGTCCTCTTATTTATTATAAATGCCTATGAACAAATCATTATTTTGACTTTCATTCATGATTATAACCACCTTTGGGTAAATCAGTATCTTTTTTAACTTAATGCATGCAAGCATTATCTCATTTGGATTAATCTCAACCACTGTTCAATTCTACCTTTCTTCTTGTTTCTTTTCAAGGGACCATCCATCAATAAATGTGATGGCCACTCCCTCAAGGGGCCATCATCCTAGGCTTCCCAAACACTATTTAGAGCTTTGTTCTTCAACCATCAACTTATTTTTGGCATACATGCATTTTCTCATTATTTGAGAAGATATTTCTTTGTCTATGGTTTGTAACATCTTTTCAAATTAGGGTAAACTATAAACACCTAAAACTGGCCACCAATAAACTCAAACTAGGATTTTGACCAATTTCTACCTAAAGTGCATAATTTGGCCTAAAAATTCTAAAATGCATTAAATGAGTTGAAATTGATATATTCAAGTGCCAATTTTGGCTAGAGTATCATTAAATGGGGTAATGTAATTTATGGGTCAGCTACCTTTGATTAGATCATTTCAATTCAAAATGCTAATTTTGCACCTGAGTGCTCTGGATTGCTCTTTTCTATCAAATCTCTTGCACGAGACACGTGCCTTTCTTATTTGGTGTTGGTAACATCATAAATGGGATAATGGATCTAACACATCTGACATTAACTTCCAATTCCAATCTAATCAAATTTTAGACTAATAACAAGACATTTTGATCAATTTAATTAATTTGTGCACCAAGAGTCAAAATTTGCACTAAAGTTGACTAATCATGTTTTAGGTTAATTAAACCAAATTAGGGCCTTAAGTTAATTTTCCATGGAATTTTTTGAATAAATATTTATTGGAAATTGATTTATTAACTACATCATCAGGTGACATCATCAGGTGACATCATCATATAGAGTGGCATCCATAAGCCATAAATGCATAAAATATCTGGATTATGGGTCTCCCATACCTCATTAAGACCCTCCATTCCTATTCAATACCCCTCTATCCCAAATATTAATGAGGATATTTGTATAATTAATTTTATATTTGGATTTATTCATGGTCACACATCTCAATCTTGAGATGGACGGTCATGGTTGATCCTTAAACCATTATAAAAATATATAAATAGGAGACATTTCCTATTGAATTTTAAACTCTCACATGCCAAATTTATAATTATAAATTTATTCCGAATCTAAATGCAAATTAGTGTTATAATGTCCAAATATTGAGCCAAGCCAAGCTAAGTCTAAGCCAAAAGTGCCAAGGAGAAGAGGAGATAGCCGAGCCTCCTTTGATGAAGACTTCATGAGCACAAGTTGAGAAAGCCACTAATACAAGATAATTTTGAGCATTCAAAGGAGGTAAAATATTTTTTCTTTTTCATGTTTTAGTTGTGTTTCCACTCTAGTATTGTTAACTAAGCTCAACCAAGTAACTAGGCCTAGAGATGTATGTTTGCTAGTGTGTTGGTTTTTCATTTTGATTTCATTTTGTCACTAAAAAGATACTAAAACCTCTCTTAAGTCAAATTACTAGTTCACGTAATGGCATTTCTGGTGGGACAATCTTCATGAGAGCGTAATCCACAAACTTTTTTGTGTTTCATACTTTTGATTCTTTTTTTGTTTTGTTTTTTCTTTGAGTAAAAACAACAAATAAATAAGTTATAACTTTTTATTTACTTAATATTTTTTATAAATTTTTTTATTTATATATATAAATATGTAATTGATATTCTCTAAAAATTTCACAAAAAAATCCTTTATATTTTAGAAGTTATAGCTATTGTAGTGACTGCCACTTTTTGTTTTGTATTTTTTTGGTAAAAATGGTTAAAACATAGTTGATAACTTTATTTGTATTGACTTTTTGGGCTTAAATGTTTTTAGAGACATGTTTCGTATGGTTATTAATAACCTATCAAAATTTTGTGTAAAATTGATTTATATTTTAAAAATTATGTTAAAAAAATTGACTGTAAGTTTTTATGTTTTATGTGTAAGATTTTATGTGTTATGTTTTATTTTTAGCCTTCTAATTTGTTGTTTACAGGTATTCATTTATTTAATATTATTATTTTTAAGATTTTATTTATACTTTTTCTAACATTGTCTAATCTAATGTGTTTGATTTCTTGAGATTTTGCCTTTCAAGATTATCTCATTTGATAAATGTGCTTCAAGGCTAAACAAAGTGCTAACATTTTTCTTACAAATTATACATGAAAAGTCATCTAATAAAACTAAATCAATGCCTTTCACACTTCATTTGAGTGTTTTAAAATTAATTAGTAACTTTCTTTTCAGGCTTAATAAAAAATTTAGATGCTTAAGTGAATGCTTTGATAATTATGCTTTCAAAGTTACAACTTAAGACCAAGGGATCAAAATAACACCACCACATCTATCATTTGGTTTTTAAAATTGAACACACTTGTCAATTCTTGTTTTCAATAGTTTTTTAATTAAAAATTGTTGAGAAAAGAGAAGGTTTGTGCATGTATGCTCTTCCATTTGTCCCCTTTAAGGAACCCTTGAAATCAAAAGCACCATCTTTATTGCAAAAATCTTAGTCCAAGGATTAGAAAGAATGTCATCTAAAGCACTCCCCAAAAACTTGTCAAAGTTTGGGTGACATTGAAAATGACTTTAAACTCTTTCTCTTATATATTTTATTTCATTGGATCTTGGCTTGTGATGGGGACTTCATCACCTCCCATGAGTTCTTTAGGGAAGGTTTGACCTGAAGTTTTATCTCCCAACATTGATTTCATCCAATTCTTCTGAGTTTCACACGAGACATATCTATATTTAGACATCGTACTACACTTAGTGAATAATAGGGTGTAATGGTTGAAAAAAGGACTAGACCTTTTTATAACTAGCTAATGTCGTGGACACCTAATTTTTGTGTTTTTATTTTGCATTATTTGACATGAAAGTCATTATGCAATTGATTCCCCTAAAAAAGTTTGAAAGCTTGATAGTTTAGTCAACCCCACATTGCAAAACCCTTGCTAGGATTTGGATGATTATACTTGGAGTATTTTAGTAATTTTTGTTTGGTTGTTTTGAGACTAAAATTTGTTTGTTTGTTCATAAATCCATGGAAAAATCAATTTATTTATATGTTATTCTTTTATCTAAAGAGGCATTATTCTGGTCATTTTACACCACACTTGTGCCTTGAAATTTTTGCTAAACTTGTTTATGTTTGTGTCAATTTGAGTTGCAAAGGGTAGTGTTATGCTTCCAAAATCATATCAAACCATTTTGCCTTTTCAGTCTTTGAAACATAACATATATCACATCATTCGAGCATCCTTACACCATTACACTGCTCAATTTGTTTCAAGACTAGTTTACCTTGTATCAAAAACTATTTTTTTCAAACCATGTCATGTATACCATTTGGACTTTTGTCTTGTGCTATCATGTTATCCAATCTTGTCTATCTTGTTTGGTCAACTCTTAGTTTTCACTGTTGAGTTTTCAATTAACCTTACCAATTTTGGATTCAAACATTTATTGATTTATATTTAGGCCTCAATTTGTGAGGCTGATACATATATATTTCTCTTTTGGGTTTCATAATTTTAGTTAATCGATTACCCAAATTTGAAAATTATTGATGGTTTGTTTGTTCAAAACCTATCCTCATCATCATTTGTGCCTTTATTTGAGAGAACACAACCTTTCTCCAAAAGCCTTTTGCCTCATGCCTTATACCAACTAATCATGTTTATGTTTGATTTTGTGTGTCAGATTTATGTCAAAGTTGTTTTCATACTTGTTAGATTAAATCAAATCACATGATACCTTTGTTTTAAGTCTATATTTTAACACCATTTGGCTAAAATTCATAGCATAGCTTGTTTGAGCCTAGATTTTGACTCCATGTTAGGACAAAATACCTAGCAACTCTTTTCCCTTCCATAGTTTAGACCTTATTTGGAACACTTTGACCTAGACATTTAACATGTCAGTTTTTATTCAGATGCTTGATATTTTGTGTGTATGACATTTGACATTAAACATTTGATATTAGACTATTTTATTCAAAGTCTTAGCACAAATAATTTTGGAGATACAACTCCACTTTCAGACCATATTGAAGATACAACTCCACCCCTTCAACCAAGTTAGACCAAGTTTGAACCATTTGTCCTTTAGACGGTTTTTGAGAGTTTGTGCCTTTTTATTTTGGAACTTTAATCGTTTATGCAGATATGTCTAGTTATATTTATGGTGAATTCACCTATAATCCAACTTATGATAGAATGGCCACACAAAATCCCACTAGGAACCCTTATAGAGAAATATTTTTTAAGGAGTTTTATTATTGTCTTTACAATACTCTATATGGGGAACTTAGTCAAAATCCACAAAATCCAAAATGAGACCTTGATTTGCATGAAGAGGCTTGTGAGGAAGACTTTGAAGACCCAAATATAAATAATTTTGTTTGGGATACAGATCCATACCCTCTTTGCAGTAATCAGTACATAGAACACAGTCAAGAACCAGCTTATGAGCCAACTCATGATTGGGATGATATGGTTTATGAAGAAGACTTGGATGCTTTAGCTTGTGAAAATAAACAAGTTCCATGATGTCCTTTTTTTATCCGATCATCGACTACCTCTAACCCTCCTTTGGATTATATGAGCTATCAAGCTATACAATATCTAAGAAATACCATTACCATTCCTAGACCTAGTCTTTTGGCTTGTGCGAGCAACCAGGCTCCACAACACCCTTTCATCATTCCAGGACCTAGTCTTTTAACTTGTGCAAGCAATCAAGCTCCACACCACCCTATCACTATGATCTCAAGACTTTGTCTTTTGGATCATGAAAATAATCATGCTCTCTAATGCCCTACTATTATCCAACCGTAGGCCATTCCTCTTCCATTCTAATCCCATCCAAACCTCAACTGATCCAATCATTTAAAGACCAATCTATGTTCAAAACGGGTATCTTTTAACTCATTGAAAACAAATGCCAATAGAACCAACCAATCCGAGATGTTAATTTTGAATCAACTATTGTGATAAGTTAACCTATGATGAAATGCCTATTGATCCTATACCAGTTATCTAGGAGTCTCACTCTGATGGGCTAGTCTTTTTTGAGTCACTTATTAATGATTATAACTACCTTTGGGCAAATCATTATCTTGAATATATACCTATTTTTCAAGAGTCTCCCCTTGATAAGCTAGTCCTTGAGGAGTTATCTCTTAACCTATTTCCCATTATGGAGGAGTCTCACTTTGACAAACTAGTCTTTACAGAGCCCATTATGCCATCACAGGTCATTACTTGTCCAATACCAAACATTTAACAAGACATCATTATAACAAAGTACCCATTAGATGAAGAATCAGAGTTAGATTTAGGTTCTATTCTTGGATCGACATTAGATTTAGCATCAAAATTAGAATCAACATCAGTCTCAACATCAGATTCAAATTCCCTTGAGTTAGAATCAGATTTAGAAGATAAATATGTTTGTGGATGTTACAAAATTGGTTATGCATACCTCAAAGATCAATTTGAATACATTTGTGATTATTATATAGTTTTTTAGGATGAGTACATTAGCATTGACACAAGTTCTCCTAGTATCTTCTACAAGGATTGTGATGCCAACACCCATTCCATTTCCATTCCACATACCATTACCATCAACCAAGATAGCCATATTATTGACATTATATCTCCCATAAGTGTTGATTGGGATTAATAGAATCACTCTTTGTTGAACTGCATCCATGGTGACATAGTAGTTGAAGAAGAGTAAGGAGGTCAAGACCACATTCATGTAGCAAAAGAACACTCTCCTAGTGAAACCGTTTCAGAGGTGCTAGGATATAATCAAAGTTCCAACTCAGTATCTTCTAGTGAAACTCTTTTAGAAGCGATAAAATAAAATTAAAGTCAAAATCTAATGTTCATTAGTTAATCCTTCTTAGAGGTGCTACGAGACAATCAAGACAACTTCATTAGTGAAAACCTCTTTGAGGCACCAATAACTAAGCACATAAGTTCTTCATTATTTGATGAATACAAAATCAAAGATATAATCAAAATAGCTTCCTATCTATAGCCTAATTAGATGGTGACTACTCTTAGGCCCAAACAATAGAAAAATCTGATGGTCCTATCAAAAGAACAAGTCTTCGACCCTACCACAACTAAAATTTTATCAAATCCAACATCAACAACATTACATGACTAAAAGTCCTGGCCTTCATTTATTTCTCTACCATTATACATTCCATTATCATCTACCATTATATTTCACAATCAAACCTACCATCCATTATTTGTCTTTATTTACCATCCATGGCTACACTTACCTTTTTAGAGGCTACAAAGATACCTTGTATCGATGTTTGAAAGAATCAAAATCAACAACCAATGAAGATCATAAGAGCATTTTTGACATCCAAATCTGTAAGTAGTTATTGATGGAGTAGCTATTTAGATGAGGTGTGGGCTAAAAATTAACATGATCAAGTATTTTGTTTGTATCATTTGTTGATTATGACATGCATCGCTCCATCAGCAGGAATAATAGAATTAAAAACCACACCTAGGCCAAAAACATGTACCATACCATTTCATTGCCATGCTATTGCCATTATTACATATCCTTTTACCATTATTTCATATCCCAACCAATCACCTTCTCACTTGGGAGAAACCCTCTTACCATTTTTTTCAATCTATTAAAAACCATCATTATCCTTAACAAGACCATACCATCCTATAATTCCATTCCTATCTAAAACCAAAGACTATTTTTAGTCATCCTACCTAATCCTATTTTGATTTGGGTTTATTTGCTTCTTCCCACATCTTTTGTGAGAGGATTGTGAAAATTTCAACAATCAATCAAATCCATGTTTACAATGATAGTCTATAAAATTAATGTGACAGTTGATCTGGCAAGATATCTTTCATTATCCATCTTGTATCAAGTTTTTTTATGTGAGCCTGATTATAACCACTTATCGACAAATCAATGTCTCACCAATCTTGCTACTAATTATAACCACCTATGAGAAAATTAGTATCATTGACCTATTTTGTTGTATCCTAGTTATAATTGCCTATGAGTAAACTAGGGGTAACACTTGTTTACCATGCATTGTCGCATCATCTTTCCATCACTATTTAGGACCTAGTTGGTTTTTCCCTACCTTTCGTGTGTATGAAATTACTATAACTTGAGGTTATTTTGGGGCTATGTAGATCATGTTCAATTCATGTTGAGGTCACCTTAGTCCCACTTTCCATACGCTCTCACCATTTTGTGAGCAACCTAAGCTAAATGTTCTCATCATTTTGTGAGTATGTATCTTGTCATTCTCTAATGAGTTAAGTTACCTTACAATTCTAAAAATATTCATAAAATTTTAGAAATACAAAAACATTTATCTTATATAAGCCTAGTCAGTTATCCTCGATCCACCCTACTAGGGCCAAATCATTGTTAGTATCCTTTCTTTTGGTTTTGTTTTTAGGATTTCATTTTGTTTGTTTAATTCAAATTGTTTGTTTGTTTATTTATTTTTTTCCATACCTATTTGTTTGCTTTCAGCACTATTGCCTCAACTTGATCTATATGTATGCATTGGGTGATTCTTTATACACATTATTCATGAGTCTATCCATATTCATACATCAACATTTTCATCATGGTTTTTATCATTGGTGTGTTGTCTTTCAGTGTTTATTGAATTGGGAGTCAATCCTTATGCAAATTTTAGCCAAGTCTTCATGGTGTTTTATCATGATGCCTACCATCACATTCTACAACAAAAATTAACTTCAAGAAGGTCTAAAATCAATGGAGCCATAGAAGTTTCTCCTTGGCACCTTGGAAAATCCTTCCATCCCACCCTTGATCAAAATAACCCATTGGCCATTCTAGTTATATCATTGCTAATAAAGATGAGCATCTCCTTATTAACAAGTACAATTGAATCATTTTATATTGATCAATCTCATTCCTCTATTCATCTCTTTCATCACTTTATGCCCACTCATATTTAAACTATATTTTAGGTTTTATCTTTGAGTTATGCTTGTTAATCAGCCCTAACTAGGTCACCATCATCTTTAGCCAATCTAGGTCCTCTTATTGATTATAACTGCCTATGGGCAAATCGTTATTTTGACTTTTATTCTTGATTATAACCACCTTTGGGAAAATCAGTATCTTTTTTAAATTAATGCATGAAATTATTTTCTCATTTGGATTCATCTCAACCATGGGTTAATTCCACCTTTCTTCTTGTTTCTTTTCAAGGGACCATCCATCAACAAATATGACGGCCAATCCCTCGATGGGGCATCATCCTAGGATTCCAAAACACCATTTGGAGCTTTGTTCTTCAACCACCATCTTCCTTTTGGCATACAGTCCTTTTCTCATTATTTGAGAAGATATTGCTTTGCCTAAAGTTTGTAACATCTTCCTAAACAGGTGCAAACTATAAACACCTAAAACTGGCCATCAATAACCTCCAACTAGGTTTTTGACCAGTTTCCACCTAAAATGCATAAAAATGAGTTGAAATTGATATATTCAAGTGCTAATTTTAGCTATAGTATAATTAAATGGGGCAATGTAATTTATGGGCCAACTAACTTTGATCAAATCATTTCAAGTCAAAATGTCAATTTTGCACATGGGTGATATGGATTGCTCTTTTCTATCAAATCTCTTATACAAGACATGTGATTTTGTTATTTTGTGTTGGTAACATCCTAAATGGGATAGCATATCCAAGGCATTTGACATTGGCTTCCAATTCCAATCCAATCAAAATTTGGACCAATAACAAGACATTTTGACCAATTTGATTAATTTGTGTACCGAGAGCCAAAATTTTCACTAAAGTTAATTATTAATGTTTTAAGCTAATTAAACCAAATTAGGGCCTTAATTTAATTTTACATGGAATTTTTTGAATAAATATTTATTGGAAATTGATTTCTATTAACTGCATCATCAGGGGAGATCATCATATTGGGTGGAATCCATAAACCATAAATGCATAAAACATCAGGATTATGGGTCTCCCATGCCTCATTAAGACCCTCCATGCCTATTAAATACCCCTCTAACCCAAATATTAATGGGGATATTTTTAGAATGAATTTCATATTTTGATTTATGCATGGCCACACATCTCAATCTTGAGATGGATGGTCATGGTTGATCCTCGAACCATTCTAAAAATGTATAAATAGGAGGTTTTGCCTATTGAATTTTAAGCTCTCACATGCTAAATTTATAATGATAAATTTATTCCAAATTTTCATTAAAATTAGTGTTATAATGTCCAAATATTGAGCCAAGCCAAGACAAAGCCAAAAGTGCCAAGGAGAAGAGGAGATAGCCAAACCTCCTTTGATGAAGACTTCATGAGCACAAGCCAAGTAAGAAACTAATACAAGATAATTTGGAGAATTAAAGAGAGGTGAAATATTTGTTCTCTTTCATGTTTTAGTTGTGTTTCTATTCTAGTATTGTTAACTAAGTTCAACCAAGTAACTAGGCCTAGAGGTGTATGTTAGCTAGTGTGTTGGTTTTTCAATTTGATTTCATTTTGTCACTAACAAGATACTAACACCTCTCTTGAGTCAAATTCCTAGTTCACAAGACTTACCTTACATTTTGATTCTTAGATGTCTATGGATCTATTCTATGAATTCTATACCCTCCACATTACACTAATGTTTAAAATTTTCTCATGATGGTATGTAAGTAACCATACCTAGTGATCCTCAACCCTTTCAATAATACAAATTATTGGAAGGAAGTTATCAAAAATAAAATTCTCTCTCTGTTATTGAAGACACATATGTTCATGTTGATAACTCACCAAATATTAACACTTACATCCATCCTAACACATTATTTCAAACACCTCCACTTAGTGGTTGGTTGAATATGCCATCCACATCCACTTCCGTAGATACTCTATATACAAGTCAAACATCCAATCAACCTTCCACTTTAAAAACCACGCCATCTCCTCCATCCTAATTCAAAATTGTTGACAAAGGCATGGATGAGTATGAAATCTAATATGCTAATTACTTAGGTAAAATTCACATATATCCAAATAATCATGGCAGGCCCCATTATCGAAAGGACACTCAAGTGGTTCATAAATTTGAAAAAACATCATATGTAGAAGGTGGTCTTCTTTTTGATGAGAAAATTGAAGATTTGAATTCCTCCTAGATTTATTCCAATGAACCAACTACTTGCTTCCTTAACAACTAACATCCCATAGCCAAATCCATCATGTGTAATATAATGAATTATAAAAGCAAAGGACCTAACCTCCACAAAAAAGGACAAATAAAACATATGATAATTAAATAAAATGAAGATTTATATGGTATAGGATTTAACCCACTTAATTTGATCATAACATTTTTCCAAAGTGACTCTTCTAGTGAGTCTGAGAAAAGCTATTTAGACACTAAACTAGGTTCCATCTATCCAATTTGAGTATATATCCATGACCAACCTATTCCATGAAACCATCATCTTAATAGTTGACCTAACATACCCAAACCTAATATAGTGGGACCAAAAATCAACACCTAAACTTGATCACCTTAAAAAATGGTGAAGCATTATTTAAATTCTTAAGCATAATAGGCCACATTTTGGCAGGTGATCATAATAAGGTTTTTCCACCTAGTTAGATGATTCTGTGTATTTTGGGGATATATTATCACATAATAAAATAATTAAAACAATAAAATAACAATAATAATACCTTGAGGAGGAACTCAACCTTCCTCCACCACCCATAAAATATCAAGAATGATTGATTCTCCTAGTTGAAGACACCATCATAATTAACATTGAGATAGAGGAAAATGTTAGGTTATGGAGCTAAAAGCTTCAACTGATGCAGACATGGAGGATTTTTTGAGTGTTACAGTCACCGGCATTGGTTAGGCCAACCGACGTCGGTCAGGGGTGAACAAGAAGGCAACTGACATTAGCAGGAGTCGGCCGACATTGGTCATCTCCAGGCAGACAGGGACCAATGTCGGTTGCCTGTGCAGTTCCAGAATTGCTTGTTGCATGAACAATTAGTTTGTTGAGATGATTATTTTCATGTAAAGGCTATTTTTTGTCTTGATTTGCGTGTCTAATTATTTTAAATTAGAAGTCTAAGTTATTGTTTAGTATGGGATCTATTTATAGACCCATTGGCATGTATTGTAAGATGAGCAAAAGAAGAAGGCAAGGTAGATCCTTCCAATTGTAAGAACAGTTGATCTGCAGGTGGCAGCAAGATCAGGGAGAAGTTCTACATGGTAAGTAAGATCATTTGAGTTGTAGGTTGTTGCAAGTTCATGGGAGATCTACTTGAAGTACTTTGAGTACTTGTGTACTGGCAGGGTTATTACTGACTGGTTGGAGGTGAACACCAACTCTGTGTTTGAGTTGTGTGTTGAGACCATTTTTGGTAGGAGAGTGAACTCTTGAGGGAAAGAGATCTATACATCTGAGAGGTGTGGAAGATTGTGGCATCTTCATTGTATTTCCTTCAGGCATGAGTATTAATACAAGATTGTGTATTGTCTCTCATATTCTGTGTCATGTGTGAATTCTAGTTACTTGTTAATTTTGGTATAATTCCATGTTTAGTTGCTTATACAAGGTAATCATTTGTGCTCTTATTGAGGAGCAAGATCCTGACAAGTGGTATCAGATCATGTTTGTTGTTCTAGGTGCCTTACATCTGGTATCAAAGCTTTTGGTTGGGTTAGTAACAGGTGTTTCAGATCTGGTTAGTGTGTGTTGATTACAGGTTACTCACAGGGGTTTCTATTTGAGTGGGAATATATCAATGGCAGAAGAAAGTAAGCTATAAATGGAGAAGTTTAATGGTAAGACCTATCAATTATGGAGGATGCAGATTGAAGATTATCTGTATCAGAAAGATTTGTACTTACCGTTGGGTGGGATTGCATGCAAGCCCTTGGATATGAAGGATGAAGAATGGAAAGTTCTTGATCGAAAGGCTCTAGGATCTATAAGGTTAAGCCTTGTATCATCTGTGATTTCCAACTTATCACAGGCTAAGACAACGGTAGAGTTGATGGAATCTTTGGCAAATTTATATGAAAAACCCTCAGCTTTGAATAAGGTATTTCTTATGAAGCAAATATTTAATTTGCAAATGTTGGAAGGTGGATCTATTCATAGTCATCTTAGTGATTTCCATGGTTTGGTAAACTAGTTAAATTCAGTCAATATTGTTTTTGATGATGAAATTAAGGCTCTCTTAATCTTATGCTCATTACTTGAAAGTTGGGAGAGTTTGGTAATGGCAGTTAGTAATACTACGTCTGCTTCTAAAATCTTAAAAGTGGATGATGTTGTGAGTGTAATCTTGAATGAAGAAATTTGCAAGAAAAGCACAGGTGAATCATCAGGGAATGCTTTGAGTGTTGAAAGCAGGGGAAGGCAAAGAGAGAAGATCGAGCATGGGAGATCAAGGTCAAAGATAGGCAGGAGATCCAAGTCCAGGTATGGCAGAATACCCTGTTGGAAATGTGAAAAGAAAGGGCATGTAAAGAGAGATTGTTGGTTGGTTGAAGATCAGCAAGAAATAACTGAAGAAGTAGATGTTGCAGATGTTGTAGGTATTGTTGCAGGTATTGATGCATAGGATGCTCTGGTATGTTCTTTAGATAAAGTAGAATCTTGGGTTTTAGATTCTAGTGCCTCTTTCCATGCATCCCCAAATAGGGAATTTTTTCATGAGTATGTCTAGGGAGACTTTGGAGAAATTTATTTAGGGGATGGTAAGCCTTGTCAAATGGTTGGCAAAGGGAAAGTGAAGCTGAAATTGTAGACGGGAAACACATGGGTGTTGAAGGAGGTCATGCATATCCCAGTCCTAAAGTGGAATTTGATTTCTGTTGGAAATTTGGGTGATGAGGGTTGCACAGTAACTCTCACTGTGGACTCTTGGAAGGTTACCAAGGGTGCACTTGTTTTAGCAAGAGGTAAAAAAGTAGGTACGCTTTATCTATCTACTTGTATTACTGATTCTCCTTCTAGTTTATCTACTTCAGCTGTATACTCGAAGATGTGGCTTAATAGGATTGGTCACATGAATAAGAAGGGGATGAGAGATTGTTGGTTGGTTGAAGATCAGCAAGAAATAACTGAAGAAGTAGATGTTGCAGATGTTGTAGGTATTGTTGCAGGTATTGATGCATAGGATGCTCTGGTATGTTCTTTAGATAAAGTAGAATCTTGGGTTTTAGATTCTAGTGCCTCTTTCCATGCATCCCCAAATAGGGAATTTTTTCATGAGTATGTCTAGGGAGACTTTGGAGAAATTTATTTAGGGGATGGTAAGCCTTGTCAAATGGTTGGCAAAGGGAAAGTGAAGCTGAAATTGTAGACGGGAAACACATGGGTGTTGAAGGAGGTCATGCATATCCCAGTCCTAAAGTGGAATTTGATTTCTGTTGGAAATTTGGGTGATGAGGGTTGCACAGTAACTCTCACTGTGGACTCTTGGAAGGTTACCAAGGGTGCACTTGTTTTAGCAAGAGGTAAAAAAGTAGGTACGCTTTATCTATCTACTTGTATTACTGATTCTCCTTCTAGTTTATCTACTTCAGCTGTATACTCGAAGATGTGGCTTAATAGGATTGGTCACATGAATAAGAAGGGGATGCATGTTCTTGAGTCAAAAGGGATGCTTTCAGATTTGAAAAGCATGGATCGAGATTTCTGTAAGCAAAGGAAAAAAGTGAGGTTTCTTAAGAAATTTGATGTTCGTGATAAGAACAAGAAAGCCTTGGTTTTCAAGGAGAAGATGACGAATAGAGATCAGCACAAGGGGCTAAATAATTTTGAGTAAAGCAAGGTTGATATGGACAAGGGTTTGATCCAAAAGGAGCTCATGGGTAAAAGTCATCGCTCACAAGTAAAACACAGAGACCGACGTTGGTTAGAAAATTGGCATCGACATCCAGACAGGGACCGACGTCGGCTATGTGCAGCCTAATGTCAGTGACTCCAAACAAATAAACACTAGTGTCGGTCAGGGGGAACCAATGTCGGCAATGAGGCAGTCACATGGAACTAACATTGGTCGGGTATAGACTGAGATGTGACTGGCATCGATCACTGAGACAGATTTTGGGTGGACAGCAAGCTGTCAAGGAGTCTCAAGTGCCCATATGGAGGACTTAAAGGGTAAGTAATCCTCAAATTCATTATTTCCCTTCTTTAGACTACTTGTTGCTCACTGATGGTCAAGAACCAGGAAGTTATTAAAGAAGCAAAGCAGGTAGATCCAAAAAATAGTGGGAGCTTGGCATGGATGAAGGATGTGATTCCTTGGAGAAGAACCAAATGGGAGTTTTTTGGTGGAGTTGCTAGCTGGAAGAAAGCACTGAGAGATAAATGGATGTTCAAGATAAAGAAGAGCGGGAATGGACACGTGAGATGGAAGGCCAAGGTATATGGTCTTGAGTAAGCTGCAGGACAATGGAGGTTTGACCATTGTGTTTCTCTTTACCAGGTTGGATAATATTAGCTACATTATCTTGTTACTGTATTGTGTGCTTGTTGCAGGGTTACATATAAAGGGAGTTGTTGAACTAAAGGTAAAGTTAGTTCAGAGGTGTGTCATGAAGAATCTGGGAGCAGCAAGATTCTTTGGCATGAGTGTGTTTTAGGGACATGGAAGGTCACAATTTGATTTTGTCTCCAGATGATTATGTGAAATCGGTTAGCACGCCGATGGTTGGACAGTTCTATGAATAGTGTCTTGATTCACATAATGAGGTTAAGTGCATGGTATGTACTAGACCTGAGATTTCCCAAGCAATGGGAGTTGTCAGCAAGTTTGGGTCAATCTGAGAAAGAAGCACTGGAGGGCAGTTCAGTGGATTCTCAGGTATCTGAGAGGGACTAGCAGTAGGTCGACATGCTATGCAGGGTCAAGTTTTGTTAGGTTATGGAGCTAAAAGCTTCACTGATGCAAATAGAGGAGGTTGCAGAGAGGTTGCTAAAGTATCACAGACACTAGCATCAGTCAGGCCAACTGACATCGGCAGGATTAGGTAGGAATAACAATAGACATTGGCTAGGGATCAGCCAACATCGGTCACCTCTAGGTAGACAGGGACCAACGTCCGTCACCTATGTGGTTCAGACTACAAGTTTTATGGGCAGTTAGCTAATGAACAAAGTGTTTATATGTCAAGAGCCAAATTTATACTAGAAGCTATGGATCTAATTATTGTAATTAGATGTCTAATTATTGTTTGCATGAGATCTATTTAAGAGACTCATAGGTTGTATTGTAAAGTGTTCCAGTTTGAGTTGAGAAAAGTTAGCTCCTTCTGTGTGTGAGGTGAGCAAGGGTGTTCCTCCTAGTTCCACAGCAGTACCAAGGTGGGTGTTGGTTTTGGAGAATCAATAGGATTCTTTAAGTGTGTAAGATCTTGGTCAGCAGGTGTGCATGGCTACTTTTGGAGATCTACATGGGTAAGTAAGATCATTGATCTGTAGGTGTATGTGTGTGCATGATCTAGGCTTGCAAGTGTGCAGAACTAGATTGATTTGCAGGTGTACAATATCAGAGAGGACAACAACACAACAGGGAGCAGGATCAGGCAGGATCTACTTGGAGTACGGTGTGTACTCAGTTGGAGAGCAAAGAGGAAGGCAAGGTAGTTCCTTCCATAAGTAAGATCAGATTGAGTTGCAGGTTGTTATAGTTCAAGGGAGATCTACTTGAAGTATGTTTGTGTACTTGGAGTGTGTGGAGCACTTGTGGAGTGTGTGGAGCACTGGAGTACTGGCAGTAGTGGATACTGACTGGTTGGAGGTGAACACCAACTCTGTGTTTGAGTTGTGTGTTGGGACCGTAAGAGAGAGAGCTTTGAGGGAATATTTATTGTTTATGCCCTAGAGGTGTGGGAGCCCTAGAGGTGTGTAAGGAAGAAGAACTGTGGCAATATTCTTTGTTGTATTTCCTTCTGGAAGAGTTTTAATACAAGTTGTGTATTGTCTCTCATATTCTGTGTTATTTTTGAATTCTAGTTACTTGTGATTCTAGTTTAATTCCACATGTAAGTTGCTTGTATATGGTAATCAATTATGTGCTTCCGTTATTTCCCAACAAGTGGTATCAGAGCTAAGGTTGTAGGGAGCAAGTTTGTGTTTGATTATAGGGCACTCTCATGGGTTTTTGATTGAGTGGGAGTAGAGCAATGGCAGAAGAAAGTAACCTAAGAATGGAGGAATTAAAAAGCACAGATGATCACCTACGGTCCTATGGAAAGAAAGAGCAGGTAAAAAAATATTGTTGGTTGGTAGAAGATCAACATGAAGGAACTAAAGAAGTAGATGTTGCAGGTGATATGATACAAGATGCTCTGGTATGTTTTTTGGATAAAGTAGAATCTTGTTTTATAGATTCTGTTTCCTCTTTCCATGTAGTCCGAAATAGAGTATCTTTTCATGGTAAGGTCTTTGGAGACTTTGGAAATATTTATTTAGGGGCTGGTGAGCTTTGTCAAAGAATTGGCAAAAGAGAATTGAAGCTAAAATTGCAGGCAGCCAACACATGGGTGTTGAAGGAGGTCATGCAGGTCTCAGGCTTGGAGATGTGGCTAATTTCTTCAGGAAAGTTGGGTGATGAGAGATGCACAAGAACTCTCACAATGGATGCACTTGAATTAGCTGGTGGTAAGAAAGCAGGTACTCTTTATCTACTTGCTTATATTACTGATTCTTCTTCTATTGTGGAGACATGGCTTTGTAGGCTTGGTCACATGAGCAAGAAGGAGATGCATGTTCTTAAGAGGAAGTTAGATGTGTTTGATAGACTTAAGAACTAGAAAGCCTTGGTGTTCTTGGAGGAGATGACGGATAGAGACCAGTGGATGGGGTTAGATACTTCTGGGCAGGGCAGTTTGGACATGGTTTTGATTCAAAGGAGCTCATGGGTAAAAAAGTCATTACTCACAGGCGAACATAGGTACCGGCATTGATCAGGGGGAACCAGCATCGAACAGATAGGTGCTGATGTCAATCATGTGCAGACCAAAGCCAGTGATGTCGGGCAGGGTAAGACTGATGTCAGTCAGGAGAACTGACATCAGTAATAGGTAAGACCAATGTCGGTCAGGAGGATTGACGTTGGCAGCAGGTAGACATCGATGTTGGTAGAGTTGGTAGTCAGGACAGGTGCATGGAAACTGACGTCGGTCAGATGTAGACTGTGTAGTGACCGAGGTCGGTCACTGTAACAGATTTTGGGTAGATAGCAAGCTATCAAGGAGTCTCAAACACCCATATGGAATACTGAAGTGGTAAGTAAGCCTCAAATTCATTGTTCCTCTTTTTTATACTCATTACTCATTGTAGAGCAGGAAGGATCTAAGAAAAAGTGGGAGCATGGCAAGAATATGATGCAGAACCAAGTGGGAGATTTGGTAGGGTTGCCAGTCGGTATGAAAGCACAGAGACGAATGGATACCTTAGTTAAAGAATAGAGAGAATGGACACGTGAGATGGAAGGCCAGGTCATATGGTCTTGTGGGAGCTACAGGATAGTGGTATAGGGCTGACAGGTGGTACCAGGTGGATGACAAAGTAGGGCTTTAGTCAATGTCAGTATAACCATTATGTTTGTCTTACCAGGTGGATGATGGTCGCAACATTATCCTATTACTGTATGTGGAGGATGAGCTTGGTGCAGGTTTAGACATACATGGTTTTACTGAGTTAAAGGTAAGGTTAGTTCAGTGGCATGTCATGAGAAATTTGGAGCAACAAAATTCTTTGGCATGGGAGACATGGAAGATCACAGGTTGATTTTGTCTCCAGTGGGAGCTGATGTGAATCAAGTGTTGGTGAGGTTAAGGATGTAGAATCGGAGCACACTAAGGGCTAGATAGTTTAGTGTTCAAAATCACATGAGGTCTGGTATAGACCTAAGTTTGCCCAAGTAGTGGGTGCTGTCAGAGAGTTAGGAGCCAATTCGGGGAAGTGGGTTCTCATTTATTTGAGAAGGACCAGTAGCAGGGATTCATGCTATGTAGGGTCAGGACTTCACTACATGGGTTTGTAGGTTTGGATGTGGCAGGTTACTCGGATGATAGGAGGTGCACCACAGGTTGTGTAGTGGGTGGTCTTTAGGGTTGAGCTTGAAGAGGGATACAAGCCAGGAAATAGATTAGATGGGGTACAGGTACAGGTATAGTGCAACTATTTATCTCCAAGTGGGAGATTGTTAGGTTGTGGAGCTAAAAGCTTCACTGATGCAAATAGAGGAGGAGGTTGCAGAGAGGTTGTTGAAGTGTCATAGACACCAGCGTCGGTCAGGCCAACCAACGTCGGCAGGATTAGGCAGGAATAACAACCGACATCGATCAGGGATTGGCCGGCGTCAGTCACCTCTAGGCAAACAGGGACTGACGTCGGGCACTTGTGCAATTTAGACTACAAGTTTTACAGGCAGTTAGCTAACGAACCAAGTGTTTGCATGTCAAGAGCTAAATTTAGACTAGAAGCTATGGATATAATTATTGTAATTAGATGTCTAATTATTATTTGCATGAGATATATTTAAGAGACTCATAGGCTGTATTGTAAAGTGTTCTAGTTTGAGTTGAGCAAAGTTAGCTCCTTCTATGTGTGAGGTGAGCAAGGGTGTTCCTCCTAGTTCCATAGCAATACCAAGGTGGGTGCTAGTTTTGGAGAATCAGTAGGATTCTTCAAGTGTGTAGGATCTTGGTCAGTAGGTGTGCATGGCTACTTTTGGAGATCTACATGGGTAAGTAAGATCATTGATCTATAGGTGTATGTGTGTGCATGATCTAGGTTTGTAGGTGTGTAGAACCAGATTGATTTGCAGGTGTGCAAGATCAGGGAGGACAACAACACAATAGGGAGCAGGATCAGGTAGGATCTACTTGGACTATGGTGTGTACTCAATTGGAGATCAAAGAGGAAGGCAAGGCAGTTCCTTCCATAAGTAAGATCAGATTGAGTTGCAGGTTGTTGCAGGTTTAGGGGAGATCTACTTGAAGTACATTTGTGTACTTGGAGTGCATGGAGCACTTGTGGAGTGCATGGAGCACTGGAGTACTGGCAGTAGTGGATACTGACTGGTTGGAGGTGAACACCAACTCTGTGTTTGAGTTGTGTGTTGGGACCGTAAGAGAGAGAGCTTTGAGGGAATATTTAATGTTTATGCCCTAGAGGTGTGGGAGCCCTAGAGGTGTGTAAGGAAGAAGAACTGTGGAAATCTTCTTTGTTGTATTTCCTTCTGGAAGAGTTTTAATATAAGTTGTGTATTGTCTCTCATATTCTGTGTTATTTCTGAATTCTAGTTACTTGTGATTTTGGTTTAATTCTGCATGTAAGTTGCTTGTATATGGTAATCAATTGTGTGCTTTCGTTATTTCCCAACAAGTGGTATCAGAGCTAAGGTTGCAGGGAGCAGGTTTGTGTTTGATTACAGGGCACTCTTAGGGGTTTCTAATTGAGGGGATTCTCAGGTATCTAAGAGGGACCAGCAGCAGGTTGACATGCTATGCAGGGTCAAGTTCATTTCTATATGGGTTTGTAGATGCAGATGTGGCAAGGTGATTTGGATGACAAGAGGTGCACCATAGAATTTGTGGTGGTTGGTCTTCAAGAGTGATCTTGAAGAGGGATACAATGCCAGGAAACAAACTAGACAATGTACAGGTATAGGTATAGTTGCAGCTGTTTATCTCCAAGTGGGAGATTGTTAGGTTGTGGAGCTAAAAGCTTCAACTGATGCAGACATGGAGGAGTTGTTGAGTGTTACAGTCACTGGCATCGGTCAGGCCAATCAACGTCAGTCAAGGGTGAACAGGAAGGCAACCGACATCGGTAGGAGTCTCCAAGCAGATGGGACTGACATCGATCGCCTGTGTGGTTCCAGAACTGCTCGTTGCATGAACAGTTAGTTTGTTAAACCGATTGTTTGCATGTATAGTCTATTTTTGGTCTTGAGTTGCGTGTCTAATTATTGTAAATTAGAAGTCTATGCTATTGTTTAGTATGGGATCTATTTATAGACCCATTGGCATGTATTGTAAGATGAGCAAAAGAGGAAGGCAAGGTAGATCCTTCCAATTGTAAGAACAGTTGATCTGCAGGTGGCAGCAAGATCAGGGAGAAGTTCTACATGGTAAGTAAGATCATTTGAGTTGTAGGTTGTTGCAGATTCATGGGAGATCTACTTGAAGTACTTTAAGTACTTGTGTACTGGCAGGGTTATTACTGACTGGTTGGAGGTGAACACCAACTCTATGTTTGAGTTGTGTGTTGGGACCAATTTTGGTAGGAGAGTGAACTCTTGAGGGAAAGAGATCTACACATTTGAGAGGTGTGGAAGATTGTGGCATCTTCATTGTATTTCCTTCAGGCATGAGTATTAATACAAGATTGTGTATTGTCTCTCATATTCTATGTCATGTGTGAATTCTAGTTACTTTTTAATTCTGGTATAATTCCGTGTTTAATTGCTTATACAAGGTAATCATTTGTGCTCTTATTGAGGAGCAAGATCCTGACAAGTGGTATCAAAGCATGTTTGTTGTTCTAGGTGCCTTACAAAAAATCCAAAGTTAGTCAAGCTTGCCACATCATTAACTCAAGAAGAAAATGAAAATATAACCATTTTATTTAAATAATTATCCAACATGTTTACATGTCTTATGCTAACATGACAAGGCTTGATCCTTCACTTGTTGTGCATCATCTCATGGTCCATCTGAATGCTAAAAACATAAAGTAGAAACTTAGAAAAATGCATCCCAAAGTTGCACTCTTAGTAAAGGAGGAATTAAAAAAGAAATTAGAGGTTGGATAATCCATCCCATATATTACTCAGATTGGATATCTAATGTTATGACAATATCAAAAAAGCTAGCTAGAATCAAGGTATGTACAGACATCAGGGATATAAACAAGGCATGCCCCAAAGATGATTTTCCATTACCAAATATAGACATGATTGTGAACTCTACCATTGGTCATGAGATGTTATTTTTAATGGATGTTTTTTTGGGTTATAACTAAATCAAAATAGCTCTTGATAACAAGTACAAACAAATTTTACAACCCCTTGGGGCACTTTTTGCTATCAAGTAATGCCTTTTGGTCTCAATAACACTAGAGCCACATACTAGAGAGTAGTGATAGTTATCTTCCATGATATGCTTCATTACATGATGTAAGACTATGTTGATGAAATTCTTGCTAAATCCAAATCTAGATCAGAGCATTCTGATATACTTTGTAGATTTTTTGACAAAATGAAATAGTAAAAGCTCTGTATAAATTTAAAGACGTATGTTTTTGAGGTGACATTGGGAAATTTGTAAGGATTCATAGTTTTACATCATAACATAGAAGTTTATCCTTAAAAAGTTTCATTTATTATTAACTTACCTCCACCTAAAAATCTCAATCAACTCTATAGTTTTCAAGGTAAAATTCAAGCAATTCAATGGTTTATATCGTAGCTTGCAGACATTTGTCATCCGTTCACATTCTTGATCAAGAAAGACACTCTATTCACTTGGAATGAAGATTGTAATAAGCCATTTGAGAATATTAAACAATATCTTTCCAATCCACTAGTCTTAATGCCATCTACTAAAGTAATTTTTTTCCTTTTGTATATATTTGCTATACAGTATGTATTGGGGGCATTGTTAGCACAACATGATGATAGTGGAATAAATGAGTAGTTTATTACCTAATAATAACTTTGGTGTCATATGAGCTTAATTATTCTCCCATGGAAAAACCATGTCTCACAGTTGTTTTTACTTCCTCAATTTTTTTCCACTACATGCTCAATAATCAAACAAAAATCATTGCAAAAATTGACCCTCTTAAATATCTCTTATCTAAAATAGCTTTAAAAGTGGGTCATGCTTTTTAGTTAATTTGATCTTGAGTATGTAAATAAAAAAGTAATCAAGGGAACTAATAGATGCATTGGAAGAGGCTCCTCTAGGAGATCACACACCTCTCATCATATATTTATTGGATGAAGTATTTATGTCAATAGATGAATCCATAGTCTAACAATTATATTTTGATGGCTCCTTCACAAATCATGACTTAGGGGAAGGTATCTTGCTGGTCACTCCTCATGGGGACTTAATTCTAAAAACATTATAGATTGAATTTCCTTGTACAAACAACATATCAGAATTTGAAGCTCTCATAGGTGATCTTAAACTTGCAATACAATGGGGTATCCAAAATCTTCTTATATTTGGTGATTCAAAACTCATAATAAATCAATTCACCAATGAATTCCACGATCATGATGACAAACTAATTCCATACAAGAGGATGGTGGATAGCCTAAATTTTTGCTTTACATCTATAGAATTTGAACAAGTGCCAAGGGTTAATAACAAATCAACTAACATCATGAAAACTATTAGTTCATTACTTGATCTCAAAACTAAGCACAATAAATTTATTGTAGAGTATTTGATGATACGAGCATATGTTACTCCTGATTTTGAGATGGTTTTTGAGGTGATTGGTCCCACTTCTACTAGGTACATCAACATTTATGAATATCTCCATAATAACACCCTTCCATCTAATTAAAATCATAACCAACACAAATCCTTTATCCAAAATGCATCCCACTATATTATCCTTAATCAAACCTTATATCAAAGAAATTATGATAGAACTCTACTACGGTGTTTAAATTATGAAGACTCCACCTTAAATATTAGATAAGTTCATGAGGAAATTTGTGATGCTCATTCTAGTTGTATAGTCCTTGTTAATAAACTCTTGCATGTAGGTTACTAGTGGCCTATAATGGGATATGATCCTTGTGCTTATGTTAACAAATGTGTGCCTTGCCAAAAGCATCGTGATTTTATACATTGTCCTTCACAAGCTTTACAACCCATCACTACACTTGGCCATTTTTGATGTGGGGATTAGACCTCAATGGTAAAATCAATACCAATTCTTCAGGTGACCATAAGTATATTATTACTTCCACAAAATAATTTACCAAATGGGTTGAAGCAATTCCCTTAAAGTATGTCACTGGAAAATAGATTTTGAAGTTTATCTTAAACTATATTATTTGTAGTTTTGGAATCCCATCTGTTATAATCTCTAATAATGGAAAACCATTCAATAACAAAGATATCAAGGCCTTTGCAAAAATTTCCATATTAAACACAAGCGGTCAACTCCTTATTACCCAAAAAGTAACAACCATGCAGAGGTAATAAATAAAAACATCCTAAAATTTATTAAATTAATTATCAATGCATTTGGTCATGACTAGCATATGTAACTTTCTCCTTCCTTATGGGCATACCGCACTAGCATCCACACACACATGGGAGCAACCCCATACTCCCTTGTCTATGACAACAATTCCATCTTACCTATTGAAGTTGAGATTCCATATTTATGAGTATCCTTAAAAAATATTATTAATGATGGATCTTATCACATTTCATGCCTTAGCGAACTTAACTTCCTTGATGAGAAATACCTCAATACCTTAACCGCTTATAAGTCTACTAAAATCACCTTTTACATAGCTGTAATAAGAGGATTAAATCTAATACATTTGAAATCTATGATCTTGATCTCAAATAAAACCAATGGAATATGAATGCATAATGAGGGAAGAAAGGAAAATTTGAACCAAACTGGTTGGGACCATACGTAATCATTGCCAAATGTCTATAGCTTATAAATTGGCCACTGAAGATAGAGAGGAACTTGATGAGCCCATGAAAATCATGCACCTCAAAATATTATATGAATAATTCATTCTAATGTTGTTTTATATATCCTAAGTGTAAGAAAAAATTTAAAAAATAAAGAAAAGAAGAAAGAAAAATAGTATGTCCAAAAGTGAAAACTGATTTAATGGCACTTTGGGCAAGTACAATGGTGAATAATAGTTTATGGTGCCACATGTAATCCATTATCTATATACACCCTAATTACTTGGGGCCATCCCATCATAGACGTAACTTTCATATTTCCATTTAGCCACTTATTCCACCATCCATTGCATGACATGTTAGCTTAGGGTTTGGCTCTTGCACTTATGTAACCGTGATCTTGCTCATGCTTAGAGGAATATCTTGTATGTGACCATTACTCACACATTCTTATATATACATCCAAACACATAACACTTCGTATATTCAAATATATCATACATTTATATTTCAAACAATAACATCATTCACTCACTCATATTCTTGGGAGGGAAACCACTCATCTATTATCTATACTTTACACTATATCATCACTTTTTCATCCATTCCCACATTGGGAGAAATACATCTAGCCTAATATCCCCACCTAGACTTTGTCCATGATGAATTACGTAGGAAAATCTTAGAGACATGGGGTTTATAAGGTTAATTAGGTTACCATCATCCCATCATCTCAATCATGATTTCACTTATTATAAAAGTTTATCTTGTTAAAAAAGTTTTCTTTCTTTTCATTTATTATTTCTTTTTGAGTCAAGATCATTATGTGTATTACAAATGATATGATTATGATATTCCATATCATGGTGCACTAAGTCTTGCACAAATGAATCTTTCAGTCTTTATGCATACAACACAAAGTCATCATGGTTATTTCATACCATTGGTGCATATTATTTTATCCTATATTAAATAAATGTTTCTAAACTCTTACTCAATAATTAATGTTGGAAATCGAAGGCAAATAAAAATAATAAAGGCAACTATCTAACCATGCATACATAAATTTTTTCATTTCATTTTAAACAATAACTAAATTTCAAAGGATTAACATGTGCTATCATATATAAAAACTAGGAAGAATAATTATTAAACCAAATCAAGTCTATAAATCCATCTACCATGAATATAAAAATAAAACACATCTAGAATGCCCAAAACATGTCCATCCGCATATCCATAATACACATCTACATTTAGAAAAAAATCATATATATATATATATATATATATATATATAATATTGAATGTTCATAGTACATTAATACAATGATAAATATTAAAAATGTGTATACGTTGATGTGTCATATACATCATTACATGTGTCTCCCTAACCCTCAAATGGGACACTTGTATCTAGACTCAGCTCATATCTCTATGGTGTACTCTTAGGAGGACCCATAACATATTATGATTCCTATCCAACCAATCTCTCAAACTCCGTTATCTACAATGATTTCCCTAATGCTGACCTCCTCATTGAGTACTCTCTAAAGGAAGGTGCTTGTTGTGCTCATGGAACTACCTCCTCATATAAGCTCCTAAAGTAGGTTACCTAATCCATAACTCTCATGACCTTTTCCAAGGCTAATAACTATCTAGGTCCTATCAATAATTCTTTTTCCTTTACTAACTTAGTTTTTGTAGTATCTCTCTCCCTCCTATATCTTTATATCAACCCTATGTCATCAAGAGTCTACGTGGTTGCATCTTACATGAGTAAGCCTCTGTCTCCCTTAGCTATCATCTTGTCTATCTATGCCTATAACTTATCCACATCTCGCTATAGTCATATAATATTTGACTATCCATTTTTGTTGCTCTATCTCTATGAAAATATACTATCTTCATGTCATGTGTATAGATCTCCCTATATATCTATCAGTGCTTGATCCTCCATTGACCTAACTGCCCCTAATGGACCTAATCCATCCCCTCCCTTTGTGTGTTCCTTTGGAATAGGATGCATCTCTATATCTCATCTATCTCCCTCCCCTTCCACATCATTATCAATAACCACCAAAGGAGTCTCTTTTACCATCTCCCCCAACCTCTCTCATCTCTACATTCTTAGTCTGATCTCCTCCAACATCTATTACCTTTATAGCCTCTATATCTTGACCCTATCCCCCATCTCTATCCCATCCTATATCACCATAGCTAGAGCTTGTTGAGAAGTTTGATGGTCAACTAAGCATTGAAGCGTGGTTATGAGGCTCTAGGTCTGGATGAGATGTTGAAAACATGTTGATCAAAAAGATATTATTTCAATGGTGTGAGAGTGATATCTAAAGAGTGATAATTTTTTTATATCATTTAGTTAATCATGTTTGATTACTAGTTATTGAGTAACGGTGTCTTGAGAAGCCTAGTCATAGTAAGTATAGTCATATCATGAGCATGTGCATGGTGAACATGAAGATGTATATGTAGAGGTATGTAAAGAGGTATTAAATTGTTTAAGGAGAATTTATTTCATGTGATAAAGGTGTAGAGGCATCAAGGAAAGTTTTAAGGTGAGTCTATAGGGGTAGGACTTATAGATCAAGTCTGCAACTAAACCACTTCTAGACCCTACTTGGCCTAATAAGGTATAATGGTATATTTTAAAGGAATGTGAAGGATGTATAGCTATGTATAAGCATGAGATAATTTTATTTAATATTTTAAATAAATTGAGAGAACATGGAAAGAGGCATGAAGGTCAGTTCTAAGGCCTAGTGTGGTTTATAGGATAAGGTCTAAAAAGCAGAGAGAGAGAGTGTGTGTGTGTGTGGTCTAATGAGGGGTCATAATAATATTTAAATGTGTTTTATATCCTATAATAATTTACATAAGGTATGTTATTTCAATTGTGTTCATATAGTTTAAGGTCATAATTTGAAGGACAAGGCATGAAAAATGGTTTTTAGGTCTCTCGAGTGCAGAGAATGAAGGGTTCTCAACCCAAGAATGATTTTCTTGTGCTCATTAGCTTGTAAAAAATATTAATGGGAACCTAATATATTAATGGTATATGGGTAAGGTTATTAACTCAAAATTTCAAGCATTTGTTTTTGTATCAAGGGGATATGCTTTATGAATGATTGTTAAGAATAGAAACATGTTTAAACCCTCTTAGAACCCTAATAATGAGCCGATGTTGAAGATATGATTGAAAAGTGATCATGATGGTTTTAAATGCTTAGGTAAGTTTTTGGATATTGTATTTAAATCTTCCAAGTACCTCTAGGTGGTGGTGGTTAGATAGAGGAGAGAGAAAATGTGAATATATAGGCTTATTTTTTAAAAAGTTACTATAGCTATAAAAAGTTGTATTGGATAAAGTTTTAAAATAATTGGATGGATAATGTTGATAATTTTATTTTATGTATATATTTGTTTTTAAATATTTTATATCCATCAAGTGTGCTAAACCAGTCATCCAAGATAGCTAGTTGCTAACAAGCCTAATGGTGAAAATAGTGAAAAAACCAGGCAGTAGTGAGAAGGAGATTAGGAGTGTGTTACCATGATATAGTGATGAAAAAAAGTACATGGATATGTTTTTAAATTATTTAAATAAATTTTAATGTTTGGTATAATATTTTTAAGATAGTGAATATAGTGAAAAATTTGCTCATAAGTTGACTTATCTGGTGCAAATGAGATAATGAGATATAAGGTCGTGAGACTGGTCTGCAAAACCAATATTTTCCATTTGACCATATAGTGTTTATATATAAGAATGGTATAATTATTCATAGGATAATATAAATTCATCATAATTCATTGAATATGTCTATACAAGTGTTGAAGGTCATTATCACCATGACTGTGCTTCAAGGTAAACTGGCAGTTCTGGGTAAACAAGTTGCAATGATGAGTTTGAGACTCTATGCTTTGAGTTAAAGTATCTAATATATATGGTGGTGTTTTTTTGGAAATTTATGTCCTATAAATTCTTTTTACAAGTTTTTATATTCATTAAAAGTGGTTGAAATGTTCAAGCCAAAACTGGCTTATCTAGTTTTGGTTTGACTATGTGTAGTAAGGTCAAAAGATGGGTATGCAAGACCAATATTTGACATTATACCCTATGATTTTTGTATTTTATATTTGTATATGTATGTAAAAAAATATTTTAAAAGTATCAGTGATCATGGGAAGTGTTATTTAAGGTGTTGAAGATCAAGTTGTTCATGATTGGCTTTTGGAGTGTTCTGATAGTTCTAAGTGGGCTATTTGTAGAGAAGTGTTTGAGTCCTTTTGCCCTGAGTTGTGAATTATAAAGAACATGGTGATGTTTTTAAGGTCATGTAATTTATTTTAATGTGATTTATTTTCATGGTTTTGTGAGTAAATTTTTCACATGCTTTAGTTTTTTTGGTAGACTCTTTATAGGTTCACATGCCTAATTGTAAACAGTACTAATGGTGTGCTTCAAGTGGTGGTTGGATATTAAAAGTATCATGGAACTAAAATAAGATTTTTAGATGTATATTTGAGGGGTATATGAGGTATTCCTTACGTGTGTGGAGTTTGAATGTGTTATAAGAAGGCAAAGTGTAATGTGTCCTAAAGTAGACCTAATTGAATTAGGTCTTCATGAGACCTAAAAGTGAAATGAGGCCTAATTAAGTTATGTTAGAGATAAAGGGAATCAATCTCATTTGATTGATATAAAAAATATTTAATAATACCTATTTAATGGCTGACCTAATAGGTTAAGGGTGAGTATCTGACTAAGTGGCATATGAACAAGGAATGGTATTTATACAATATAGTTTTAGGCTTATTTGATTAAGCAGAGAATATGCAAATGAAATAACATATTATTGAGTAGAAGGAGGTATTTAAGACCATCATAGGAGTTTATATAAACTATGATGAATATTTTATAGAGGTTTTGTGTTGGAAAATCAATGTCATATGAACCAATCAAGTCAAGAAGAGGGCTAGTTAAGTGAATAAGACTAGAAGATAGTCTGAGAGGGGAAGAAGAGAGAGAAAAAATGAAGGTGATAATCATTTGTTGTATGAGAAACAATTTTTTATAAAGGTGATCAAATATTTTAGGTGGCTAAGTTGGTGCTGAGTCATCTAAGGGGTTGGTTCCTCCTTTCAAGTTGGTGCTTGCTAAAGCCTAGCTAGGTCGGTGCTTAGCTAGCTAGGGTGGGTGCTCTATGTGGAGTTGGTGCTTCAATAAAATTGTGATCCTATTAGATTATATGAATTTAGTCTATTTTTAGGGATCAATGGGTTTTCTTCCCCTTGAAGTTTTCTCACATATGTGATGTGTTGTCTTGTGTAAATCTTGTTTCATGCTTATATGGTTGATTGCTTATGCATTGCTTGATCTATATGTTGATATGATGGTTCATGTATGCTAAGGAGGAATTTTAAGAATGGTTTTAAATATTGATTCACCCCCCATCTTAGTCATTTTTATTCCAATAGAGCTACTCTCATTTCCTAGCCTATAAACCTCTGCTCTAAGGATGCACCCTAAATACCGCCTATAGTCTCTACCTCCATGTCCTATGTGGCACATAAGGATATGTAAGTCTAAGTGGTATATAATGATTCTACCATGATATATAATCATTTATATTACCTACATCTACCATATCCCTCTTGGCCTAAAATGTAATAGTCTAGACATGTGTCTAGCTCTGAGTTTCCACTCTAGGATCAATGCTTGCATCCCACTATGCTCTCTCTCATATTGATCATGTAAAAACATGAGGACCATCTAGTATCACATGTCTAATCCCAAATTATCTCATCACCCTATCAGGTCAATATCTCTTAATAATAGACTGATGATAACCAATAATGTAGCACTGAGTCATAACATAGTATAAATGTTTGACATCCTCCCTCCATTATAGATTAGCCTCTCTATATGGAATTTATGTAATTTGATATGTTCATAACTCATCTATATCTTTATTATAATATTCCACATCCTCTAAATGTGTCTGTTGTCTTCATACATATACATGCCATCCATAGGCAATGGATCCTCAACAATCCTCATCCTCATCTGACTGGTCAAGCACTCAATCACCATGTGCTTCCACACCCACACCTAAAATAGTGTGGATGAGCCTATAGACACCCCACCTATATAAACCACATGATGTATATCACTATATAAGTGTGTTAGTACACATGGTACCCATGTAAACTAAGTGACACTCTCTATCATATCCCCAATAACATCTAACAAGCCCATTAGGTATAGTCTCCCACTCTTATTAGGTAGCATAATGCCACTGACAACAACCATAAGTACCATAATTAAAGGATCTATGTATAATACCATAAAAGTATCAATGATAACCCCACCTCTCACTATAGGTATCAAATCCTCCCCCAATACCTGATAAAAATTAACTGCTTATGTGCCCTAGCTCTACTACACCTATGTCCCTTGAATATGTATCCTCATGATCCTCCATACATCTTCTAATGTCATAGTCATCTCACCTATCAGGAGGTGAAATGTGATGGTCTCACAATGATAGTTCTTAGCCAATGCAGTCACATATGCCCTATCTACCTATATATTAGGCATATTTACAATGTATGCTAAGTTATTCACCTCTAATACTACAACCTCATAGTTAGTAAATTTCACCATCAGCTCAAGTATTCTTGAGAATCTGTCTCATGTGCATAAAATAGGCAATCTCTCATACATACATTTAAATACAACATAATATTAATCCTACTCAGCTATATATCTCATGTCTATTCATTTTCATCATACCCAAACACGCCAATTTTTTAGTTTACACATATAAAAAATTCATCACTTGTCATGATGAATTCAACAGGATTTTGAATGAATTCACTAAATTTTTCAAGGAATTTACCAATTTTTTGGTGAATTTGTCAAAATTTTCAATGAAATTGCTATAGTTTTTAATGAATTCACTAAAAAATTTAATGAATTTGATAATGTGTTTGTTGAATTCACCATGACTTTTGATGAATTCACTAATTCCACCCTCAAACCTAGTTTTTGATGAGTTTACTATTTACCTTGATGAATTTACCACAATCAATGTTGCATTCACCATTAGGTAAATAATGAAATCATTTTCCCCAACTTTAAATGGAATTAAATGCTAATCTAACTCAAACCAAAAATTCAAAATTGCTAATTATTTCATCCCCACTCCCCTCTAGCCTCTGGAGCATTTGTACGTGCTTGATGTGATGTTTATCTATTGGAATCTAGTCCATTTTCCTCTCTAACCCTATAGCAAAATCACACAATTTCAATTTCAAATCAATCACAAACAAATGAATTTTCACAAATGATTTTCAAACCCCCTACCACTATTTATAATCTATCTCATTATTCAAATATTTTCCATCCCAAACCATTATTTTCATATTTTACAACTAACTTTATCCAAATTTCATCATAATAATTAATAAAACCACTAAAATATCTATCATTTCTTGTAACTATCAATCTTGTAATCATTTATCCACCATTGAAACTCTATATTTTCTATTTTATGGCCAATATCTTAACATCATTGGGATATATCATTCCCAAATCCACTCATATGACCCCTGAGTCATGAGCACCATCCAAATGTGTAGTCTAAAAATGATAAATATTCATTTTCAAATTTATTCTCTTGTTTTTAAACGGCTAGGGGAAAATCATTTTATACATGTTTTAATATTGCAAGTGCTTTATTAATTATAGTAATTCAATTTATTGATGGTATTACCTATAACCACTTCATCATTTTCCTATTAATCATTTCAAGTGTTCATCCATTTTCACACATGAACACTTGAGGGGGAATCATCACATTCATTTTCATTTATTTGGGGTAACTTTCTATCCACAATCATCAATTTTCTACTGTGTCTACTATTATTCAAAATAGTATTGCTCCGTAACACCCTTTCAAAGAGGAGAAAATGTATACACCTAAATTTCACCATTTAGTGTCAAAATTAACTTCACATGCTAACTCTTCTCATTCAATAATTAAAATGTAAATTAACATCATTTCCCTCCAAAATTCAAATAATTGATTAATTCTTAATAAATTAATTATAATCATGCACACCTATTTTATTCTAAAACTAATTAAAAATATAGATTACACCTCACCCAGACATCTTCAACATTTGTATCAACCATGTGTTGACTCATCCAACCACCTTCCTCAACTTCTTGAACTACCTTATGAGTCATCTTAGAACCTTTGATCTTCCAAGCTGACTCAACCAACTAACTTAACCCATTCTTTCTGACTCACTCAACCAACTCATATTTCTTCTCAACCCATGAAATTGGTTATCATCCTTATGAATGAGGACTAACTCCTCATTTTTGATTATTTTAATAATTCAATAAAATAAAATAATCCTCAACCATTCATATCATCTCTTGTAAACTTATAAATTGATGTGAAATCCATCACTTTCTATAATACACATTTATGCTATCAAAGTGATATCGAATTGTCAAGTGAATCTAAGTCATTCAAAATCCTCTTGCATACTAAAGTGCTACCCAATTCCATTTACCTTTAAGAAGAGTTGAACATCCACATCCATTGCATTTAAGATCAAACTAGGTTTAATCACAATGGAGGAATCTTAATTGACTTTGATTTTTTAAGGGTGTGTGTTTAATTTTGATTTTTGTTAATTTGTTGCTCTATCATTGAAGTCTAAATTTATAATTTAGATTTGATTTCATTTTATTTGATTTCTTAGCCTTATATCTTTCCCAAAATGTTTAAAATGTACTCATCTTCCATCTCTATAAGTTTTGATCCTATACCTACTTTCTCGCTTTCTAGACACTAATGTTTGGGATAAACATTTGCATCGATGCTAGTATCTTGTACTAATGCAAGGCTATAGTGCCCTAAAGTCATCTATTTTACAGATGAAATGCATCCTAATGGTTATCATAAGTGATTTAATTTGAGTTACTTATCTAAATGGATTGATATAAATACAAGATCAACCCTTATTGATTCCTCACCTAGGGAAAACCTAGCACATACCAAGGTAACCTATCAAAAAGTATTCTACAAACATTAAATTGAACAAAGCTTCCCTATTTTCTCCAATTTCCATATCAATCATAGGACAACACATCTAAAGGTCTAAATTAATGAAGGAGAAACCCAAGAGTTATATTTTCCAAGCTACAAGCTAAGTCACTATTGTACTTGCTTTCTACATATTACATGATTCACACACAATCCAACATGTAAGAGAGAACTAAATTAGTCTGAGGCCATCTTCAAACTATTGGCTATGTAGGAAACACCCATAGATAGAGGGGTATTTTGGGTTAGTTTGATATCATGTGCCACTAACCCATTTTCCCCCAAGGTCACTATGAATATGAAGAACTAAGGTTTTACAAATTTCATGAGGAGCGATAGTTCATGACCTAGATATAAATGCACTAGAGTAAAGGCAAAGTAAAATCCAAAATCATCCAAGTGGTCTCATACTTTTCCAATAGTTATTTTATACATGACACCTGTGTCAAACCTAGACAGTAGCATCAATTCAACTATCCCAGGCTGACATAAGTGTCCAGAGTTCTAGAGGCACTTAATCTAGAATCAAGCGACTATTCTAGAATCATATTCAAGTCTAATTTCTTCCTATTCCATTCCATAATTATGTTTTCATCAGAACCAAATAGTATATTACTTATTTGTCATTTCCATACATAGCTTAATTATACTTTCTATATTTAGATTATTCACAATTTTATGAATTCAACATATGTTATATTTGAGTTTAACACCCAATTGGCATGTTTTATATATAATTATCACCCTTATGCTTATTAATTTATATATAACCCTTTAAAGTCAATCTAAGTATAATACCAAATCCTTAGACCATCATTTTAGGGTTAAGCATTTGGTGAACCTAATATTTGAATAACAAACCTAGGAAAATTAGGGCTTTCTAATCTTTCTATTGTTAAACCCTGATTGCTATAAAGTATGTGCAACATGGATGCATCTATCACCCATTTTGGGTTATAATATGTCTTAGTTTCTATGGCCTGCTACATTAGTGGCCTTGTCAAATCTATTAATCAAATGTGTAACAATAATGAGAGGGGTTTAAAGTGAAAACAACACTTGATCTCTCTTTAAAATTCCTTTTATAATACACTAGATCAATGCCTCTTCCACCTAACATAATATGTGGTGGTCTTTTTTATAAATCAAGAAACATGTGTCTTAAAATTTCATTGTTCAAACTTCTAAAGTACTCCACTATCTACAAATATATCCTCTATGAGGAATTACATGATACCCAAGTACCAAGTGATATAACATCCACTGCTTTCATAGATATTATGAAAATTGTAACATACAATGCAAACATTGTTACCTTTGTTTGTAAAGAGATGAAATCAAAGAATTCCATTTATCAAGACTTGCCTCCCTCAAACCAAAATCCTAATTTCAATCAAAAAAATCAACATGAGCATATTCCATCAATTTTAAAGTCATATAATGATGTTATTTCACTTTAAGACTTCTTAGACAAGTCACCACCTTGTCATGTTATTATTTTAAGAACATTACGGATAAAAACCTTGTCACAAAATTCAAATTCACCACATGTGGCCTTTATATTAAATTCCATAAAATAAACCAAAGATAATATATCATATTAAAAAAGATCAACCATCCCAACCTCTGGTAAACACTTGTTTTCCACCATGCATTTAGGTTTTCATTTACAATAAAATGATAAAATGAATTATTGTGGACAATAATTCAAGGCTCAAAATTTACAACATATCCTTTCTATCCTTAATTGTAATTGGACCTTCATATATGGAACCATTTAATGTGAGAATCAAGGGATTTACTAATATTTCATGATAAATGTTGGGATAAATTTTTTTGGATATTATAGTGGATCCCCATACATTATCCACCTTGTGCCAAGTTATTCCAAATGATCCAAACTATAAAAATCTCTTAGGATATCCATGGATACATGAGATACATGTGGTTCTCATACTTTTCATACACACTTAAAATTTAGTTATTAGGGATTCATTTATATATGTGTAAAAGATCTTAATTCCTTCAACAATTGTGCAATAGTCCAACAAATGGATGATCCTACACTATAATCATATGAATATGAGTAAAAATTTTATTCACTAGTACTAAAACCTAACCAAAATATTCTATTTAAATTACTAAAGATGTAGCTTTGGCATTTACCTAAGTCCCCAATTTTATTACTCCCATGGATAATAGAGTGTAAACTTATATCTCTCCCTCATCCTATAAAGGTTGGTATGAGTATACCTCTACCTAAAGGATATGATGCAAATTCCTATTGTGATTATCATCAAGGAATAGGGAATTCTAAAAATAGATGTTTTACATTAAAGCACAAGATCCAATATCTTATCGATGTCCAAAATATTATATTTGATGCTCTTACAAAGGAATCAAGTTCCCAACCTAGTGAGCAATAGAAACAAAAAATATTATTGATTATACGCATGATCATTCAAACAATAATTTATCTTTACAAAAAGCACACACTACACACCATCAAAAACAAAATAAATAAATAAATAAAACAACATCCAGATAAATAGGATTTCATAATCACCTTATTCATGAGTGGTGCTTATTTTCAACATAACCATATTGATCCTACATAAACAAAAATTACTGGCATATAAAGCATTTTCAATAGCTTGGTTTTGGTCTAAAAGACTTGAAAAGGACATGAGGTTGGAGAGACTCCTTGGGAAACATAACAATACCAATTGTTTATGGTCCTAAATAATTCAAACATGAGTTTGGGTTATGCCTACCACATCTCCATATGCATTTATACTAAGACTCTTTGGTTATATCAAATGAAAGCAAAAATTGACCAAAATCAACAAGGTATTTCTTTTTATCATAAATTCAAATTAATACATATTCCGAATGACAACATTACTTCTTCTACTACACATGTAAAACATGAGGAGGAACATGCTATGTACCTTTTCAAATTATCCAATCATGATACAAATAAGGGAAAAAATCTAACTTAAGGTTCTCTAAAATTAAATAGGGGAGATATCTATTACCATTATTTAGATGAGATCATATAGTAGTCCCTTCACATATTTCAAATATACCAAAAAATATTAAAAAACATTCAAAAATCCAAAAATATATTTGGCATCTATATGTTCTATTAGCTCTTTGGAACCAATGTGTTAGTTTCATGTTGATGGATGGCATATTAAGTTACTTATACATACAAATGTGTGCCATGCTACTACTTGAGGGTGATACAGGCATACACAAATACACGATCTATTCCTATTTTTGGATGTTGGGCCTTCCCTCTACTCATGTTAGGTAGACATCAAGGACATCTGCTTCTTTGATCTTGATACACACATATTATATGGTTCAATGATCACTTTTAATTATCATGTTTGAGATTACATATGTAATTACACATGCATTTATTCATGATTATATCTTACATAGGGTACTTGATATGCTATACACTTGACATTTTTTCCTAACACATTTGATCTTTGGGCTACTATGACATGTTTATGGTGGTTGCTTTTGCTATCTTTTGTGCAATTCCTTGAGTGTCTTACCTTTATATTGTATTCATTATTTAAGAATTTTAATATTCTCATTTTTGGGTGTAACTCCAAGAATCTTAATGGAACCACCAGTGTTTGGTATCATGCTAAAGCAAACCACTAAGTAGCTAGAAGGCTCAAGGGTTCTATGGGCTATAGGATATCTATAGTGGCTATTAAATTTGTTAGATTACACCAAGCTATAGATATATTTATAATTTAAGTTGGGGCTAGCATGAAAAATCACAAAAATTACACGAGTACCTCTAGTGGATCCAACCATAGTAAAATAAGTAGCTAAGACTAAACTATTGATTGCATATAAATTGCATAAATAATAATATTGAATAAAGAGAGATAATAAATGAAATGTAAATATAGATGTTAAGGAACTTTTAGGCCAAATGAAAGATTTTTTAAGTAATAAATATGTTTTAAATAAAGGGTTCAAGATCATGCCTGATCTAGATTTGAACTATCTTTCAAATTCAACACTATTATTTTCTGACAATGAAATGTTCTAGTTTAACAAGAGAGGGAGATTATTTAAGTAAGTTGTCTAGTTTATTTTAAGCATGTAGAGTCCTAATATGTAATAGAAATGTTTATAATGCAATAATAATATGTAATGGTAAATATTTAAAGTAATGAAGATATCTTATAACCACATATGAATGCATAAACTTCAGACTCTATTATAAACCATGCACAAAATAACTAAATCACTAAAACAAATCAAACCCTAACATATTCACTACAAAAAATAATGGAGTTTCACTTTTCATAGAAAATTAGCCTCGTATCAAGCTAAAATATGAAGTGTATATGTTCTACCAACTAGGAATCTAAGCTAGGAAGCAATGTAGGAGGAAGACCAAGCTATGTACAAGATGAACTCCAATACAAAAGCCAAGAGTAAAGGAGGAGGTGAAGTGAGAACTTAAAATGGTGTAAGATCTCTAACCAAGTGCAAAAACAAAGTCAAATTACAAATTTAAAAGCTAAAATTAAGCCACAAAGAATTAGGAATAACTGAGAGTAGCAATGGAGTCTCCAAACAAATGTGTAGCAGAATATGGGATCCTCTATCACCAATCAAGCTCAAGAGTGCCAAGAGTGAATCAAGAGAGATTCAAGAAGGCATGAGAGTCAAGAGAGGGAAAAAGAATAAAGAGAGAGAGTGGAGAAGAAGATAAGAGGCTCAAATGGATGAGAATTAGGCATATATCTCAACCCCAATCCACCAAAATATCTAAAACTAGCTATTTTTTACCATTTGGGTTCATTGTAGCATTGTTGACCAAATTTGGTCTACATACCAAAAAGTTTCCTAGTCCAAGAGTTAAATGGAAGGAGTAGGATATTCCTTTTTACAAGTTTTAGAGACCTTATAGAAGGTAAATAATACTTGGAATGAGTGTGGAAATGCGAGGGATCCATTTGGTCTTTCATTGTGTTCATCTTGACATTTTGGGTCAAGTAACAAAATTTCTAAGTAGGCACTTTGTTCAAGCCATATCTTGCACATGTGGATGAGTCGGGGAAAAATTATCATATGGGTTTATTCCCATTTTTACCAATTTTATATGTACCAAGTCTTAAGTTATCCACCAAAGTGCATCAAAATTTACAAATGTCCAAAGTCGGTTCCTCAGCCACATTCTACATATGTTCCCATACTTAGCCAATTTATAGGGAGCTCAAATAAGCCAAATGCATGGAATGAAGAAGCTATATCTCACATGTGTGGAAACTTCTATATAAATTGATCAAATGGGTTTATTTATTTTTGAGCCTAGAATATATGCGCTAAGTTTTGGGTTCTCTGATGAAGCATGAAGGAGGATATGCATATGCAAAAATTGGGCTCCTAAGCAGTTTGACATGTTTTTTTCCCATACTTAGCCATTTTAAAGAGGTTCTAATAGAGCCAAGTGAGCATATTTAAAAATATATATATCACACATGTGGTAGTTACAGGAGGAGATGGTCACATGGGTTTTTTCATCTTGGTCCCTAGTTACTATGTATCAAATTCTAGATCATCCACCAAAGCATGGTAGAAGTTGTGCACATTCAAAGTTGGCTCTTTAGCTAGATTTGGCTAAGTTTTCCATACTTAGCCATTTGAGCTCGATCGCACATAGAAGCATTTGGACCAATCAACTTGAGCATTTTATATCTTCACTCAAAATGATCTCAAGACAAATGGATCAAATGGGTTCATCCTTTTCAATCTCAAGAACATCTCTTGCAAATTTTGTGCCTCCAAGATTCCTGCTTTTCAAGTAACAAATCTTTAAAGTTGGACAAAAAACATAAAATAGTCATGAAAACGTCAAGTTTTAGATAAAGTAAAATAAATCCATTTAAGCTTAAATTTGATGATCGTGCAAAGTCAATGATGCTCATGCGAATGTCATTTGATAGGAGTGAGGATGTCAATTTTGAAATCATGAACTAGTCATTAGATTTCAAATAGTGGGCCCTAAAAAATTAATGATTGGCATTTTATCAGACATTCAAATTAACGGTGAGCAGAGGTCAAAGGGTTAGAGGATCTAAAGAACAAATGCATACATGATAAGTGGCATAAGTACATTTAGTTAGCAAAAGATCGATGGCTCATGGGTATTCGTGCATAGATAGATCGATAGAGTGAGGCAAAGTTAATATGTCAGAGTATCTATGGAGATAATAAACATAAAGATAGTTGGGCATAATGTAGATGGTCTGAGTTGGATGTAGACAACCAATAAGAAAAATCAAGCTCAGGACATTTTTGATGAAAATCAAAGAGTTTGGACCCAGGAAAAATAAGCATCAAGGAGACAAGATCAAAGATGAGCCAAGGTTAAACTAGGGCCACAATTCAGAGACCAAGCATCACCATTAAAATATCTATATAGGTAAGATAGATCTTTTGGGTCTAATATAGAGGGCAAAGATGGACCAGTAACTATGAAGCAAAGTCACATAGTTTGTTGTCTTTCATAGATATTGCAACTATATGACAACCAATGGTCTAAGATTAGTTTTCACCTATAGTGGACCTATGTCTCACCTATCATCATCAATCATTTTTGATAATACAAGTATAATTGGCTACCTAATGTAGATGTGGCACTTTTTAGCTAGTTTTAAGACATGATCCTCATTAACAGATCAAGTAGATGATATCATGGAGTTCTAAGAAGAAATATGGTAGTTGAATAAGGGAAATGGACATTTATTTATTTTATAGAATTTATTCCTTGTTAATTAGCATATTTGAGAGTGATAATCCATAGAAAGTGGTTGGGACTTTTCCAATGCACAACTCTCTCTCTCTCTCTCTCTCTCTCTCTCTCTCTCTCTCTCTCTCTCTCTCTCTCTCTCTCTCTCTCTCTCTCTCTCTCTCTCTCTCTCTCTCTCTCTCTCTCTCTCCTATAATTACATGCTTATAAGCCTTGAAATTGATCCTTCTATCCCTCTTTTTAGTATGACCAAACTCTACCAAAATTTGTACTATGACACCTCTTCGATGCAATAAAGACTGAATTACATATTTTCATAAGCTAGATTGAAGAGTGTTCTATGAATTCATGCAGTATTATTAAGTGAATGTATGTTTCTTTATAGTTTATAAGTTTTCTCACCTTCAAGGAGTACTTAATAGTTCTCACAGGTCATTACAAGTGCAATCTACAGTTTATTAACTAGTTTTGAAAGTGGATATATGCCCTCTCTTGATAATTTGGTAATTGATTAATGCCTTGTTCTAAAATATTTATGTGAGATTGATGTTCTTTAGTAACTAAAAAGTGTCTCAAAGTGTGTTTTGTGTGAGTTGTAGTGATCAAATCATTGGTGAATCATCACTTTTTACATGTTTTTATAAGTTTTGTCAAATTTCTCTCCCTTTTTCAAGTAAGTGCTAGTTTAGGTTTAGTGTAGTTGATAGATCTATAAGGAATATGACCTTATATGAATCTATGATCCATTATTAGGATATCCACAACCTAGGATCAGTCCCATGTTGGACTAGATTTGAGTAGGAAGATCTAAACAATCCCTTCCTCAGCTAGGGTGCAAATATGGAACCCCAACAGTTTTGGCACACCTGGTGGGATCTATTTCTTTGGTATAAGTGAAGTTTGAAGATCAAGAAGAAGAAATTTTAGTAGAAAGATAGATCTACCATCATCAAAATTTGAAGATCCTTCAAGCTGTAGAGCTCATAGCATCTTCCAAACAGTGCTTTCATGCCAAAGGTTACAACAAGAACATCAAGTAAAGGTACTTATTTTGAACATATTGAATTGCCTCCTACTTATTATAAAATATCAATATTCAATAATATAAGACCTTATCTTCAAAATTAGCATTCATATTCTAGTCAGTCTATTATTTTAGTCCAATCTATTATTCTCATAAGCCAAATTCCTTTTGCCCAAATGGTTATCAAGAATTAAGTATTTATCCCATTTAATAATGGTAGTCCCTTAAATTTGGCCCAATATGATGATATTCATGTATCTTCCCTAAAAAGTATCCCTTTTTTCTCTAGATCATGGGATAAAACTAATGCTATTGAGCATATTCAAGATGTTGCTAATCTATGTTCTATCTATAATGTCACTCAAGATAATGTGGCTATCAAATTGCTTATTACTTACTTTAAAGGAAAAGCATTGCAATGCTATAGGAATCTTACTTTGACCTCTATTGCCACTTGGGATGAGTTAGGTGAATCCTTAGTTAAGTAATTTGAAGAAAAGTCTGATCATTTGTCTTTGGTTAAACAACTAACTACCATAAAAAGGTACCCCCATGAATTCATGTCTAATTTTAACCTTAGATTTTAAAAGACATGGATTAGGATCCCTGCATTGGTTAGGCCATCCCTAGAGTATGCATTTATATACTAACTTAAGGCTCTTAATTTTGATATAAATTTCATGATACAGTCCATGGGTGGTAATAATTTGCCAAATGCCTATGAAATTGCTATCAAAGTAACAAATATCTTGATCTAAGTTGATAAACTTACTCCAAGGCCTCTAATGCCATTTTCCCCAGAATTTCAATATGTTCCTCCTTCTCAAGTTCTAACTATAGATCCTATTCCATCTCCAAAGGTCTAAATTGTAACCCCTCCTAATCAATATAGTGTGTGATTTGAAAAGAATGTTACAATCTTTTGGAAATGATAATGTTTCACTCGAGAGATAGCAGTACCAAGGTAAACTTTAACAACAACAAAACCATAGTACTTTTTTTACTTTCAATAAACAAAGACCTCCTTATCAAGGTTTCAAGGACAATAGGCAACCTTATCAAAATCAAAGAGTCATAACCTAAACCAAGCCATATGTATCCCTTGATCCCAATGTACCTTCCAACTCAAAACCTATTGTTCCTCAAAATAACTTGATGCAAGATCTAGGTTGGTAGCATTCAAATGACATTTAGAATCAAGCCTTGGTATCACAAGATATTACCATGCCATGGATGACACAAGAAGAGTGTTCTCTTAAAATAAGTTAGTATTAAGACATGAATATGGTAGTCTAAGGATAAGCTCAACAAATTCCAAGGTAGCTTGATGTTATTAATGTATTTGGCATTTGGATGATCATGTTGCATTTAACCACGTTAGTGAAACTAACAACACAAATAGTCAAGTGACAACTCCAACTAGGGCTAAAAGAAGATAAGTTAAAGAAAACCAAGATTTGAACAATACATCTAGTTTTTCTATTTTTGTTTCAAATAATGTCAAAGATCAAGTTGTTGTTCCTATAGAACAAAAGATTCATAATATAGAGATAGTGGAAGTTCCCAAAATGCCCCTAACTAGAGAACAACCAGTGGCTTATAAATTGTAGCCAAAGGTTAGTGGAATACATTTTAGCATTATTGATCAGATGAAGAAATCAAATGTTAGTATTAGAATGTGGGATTATATTTCCATTCTAGGGCAAAAGGACATGCTGATTCAAGAACTTTTAGATCTAAAAGTATCTAAGGAACAAGCTGAGAAACGAGGAGTTGTCTTGGCCAATTCAGACCAACAAATCAAGCACCTGATTAGTAGATACATAACATGACAAAGGTAGATAACTCCAATAAAAAATCAAACAAACCCCTCCCTTTTATCTCTCTTTGATAATAGGTGATTGTTTAGTCCATAATTGTATGGTAGATAGTGGAGTTATTAATACTATCATGCCCAAAAAAAATTTAGACAAGTTTGGTCTTGTCTATGAGCCAAATACCAAAGAAATATTTCAATTAGATGGCTCACCAAAAAAGATAGTAGGTATGATCAAATTCATAAAACTAACATTACATGCTTGCCCCAATGTTGTTATTCAACAAGATGTAATTGTAGTGGACTTGCCTCCTTATTTTGCCATGTGCCTATCATGACACATTACTTTAAAGATTGGGGGATATTTGTCAGCTAACTAGACCTATTTAACATTCAAAACTAGGTATGGTAGTGAGGTGACAATACTTTTTGAACCCATTGTAAGATTTCATTTGGAGCCCTATATGCCAAGCATGGTGAATACTAATTACATTATCTCAAACAAGGTACTAGAAAATAATGAGGTGGAATCATAATCACCTTTAGATGGAATCTCAGATCTTTTCCTTGATGAATGGGCCTCTGATTTTCATGGACATGATCACTCAAGTTAATTGAATAAGAAGGATTTGGTTTCTATTGTCTTCATGAAAATTATGTACCAATTCCAACATTAATGAAATATGATCAGCTTAGTGAAGGACTATGACAGTTATATTTTGACGGATCTAGGAACAAACATGGCACTTAGCTAGAATGATGTTAAATTATCTAGCCAATAAAAGGTATTTCTCTTCTCTTAATTTTAAGTTTGGTTGTTCAAATAATGTTACTGAACATGATGCACTAGTGCATGATTTGCAATGGGCAAGAAAGATGAAGGTTAATTATTTACAAGTCTTTGGAGATAATGAACTAGTAGTTCACCAAGGGTAATTAATACATGAAATAACCCACTACTTAGGTCATATAATCATATATTATGGGACCTAGTTGAATAATTTTAAGCTTTCAATATTCAATCCATATCAATAAATCAAAACAAGCATGCAGACAAGCTAGATGTTATTGGGTCACAATTCAGTATCCCAAATGACATTAGAAGCGAAAAGGTCCAATCACACATTAAGGTAGTTGTGAGACATTATATCCCAAAAAACCATGATAATTGGTAGGTTTTTGAAGATGATAGACATATTTTCATATTATTACAAGAGGAAAATGAGTTCTTCTGAAGGAATCAAGACAAGCATTTATATTAGTATGATAACCAGATTGTGAATTTGAAGACAAACAAGTTGCCTAAAGGACTGATCACTCTAAAAAACATATTTAGTAGAGATGATGAATTAATAAAATAAAATTTTGCTTTGTCAACCAAATAATAACACTATACAAATGTGGAGATTGCAACTAACAAGATTTTAAATCTAGGTAAAGTTTTCACATCTTTAGAGAAAGAAGCTTTTATTAAGTTATGTTCAAGTTTTGTAAGTGTTTTTGCATGGTAGTATAGTGACCTTAAAGGATTTTATCCAAGTCTATCTCAACATGCCATTGATTTAGAAGATGAGACTAGGTTAGGCAGACAAAGGCAAAGGCAAATTAATCCAAATCTTGAACCTTTGATGAGATCTGAGCTACATAAACTCATTGAGTCATCCATAATATTTCCAATTAAGTAATCAACTTAGGTGGTGAATCTTATTCTAGTATAGAATAAAAATGGAAAAATAAGGCTATGTGTTGAATTCCATGATTTTAACAAGGCCTCTCTCAAAGACCACTATCCATTGCCATCAATGGATCAAATTTTAAAGCTAGTTGTAGGTTTAGAAAGGTTCTCTTTGTTAAATGGTTATAATGGATATAATTAGATTTTGGTAAAGTACGGGACATTTGCATACAAAAAGATGCCTTTTGGTTTATCTAATGTTGTATCCACTTTTTAGAAGGCTATGGATATGGCATTTCAGGGTCTCCTTAATAAGTTTATTCTTGTTTATATAGATGTCATAATAGTATTTTATAACAACACAAATGAACATATGATTCATCTTAGACAAGTGTTTGAAAAGTGTAGGGAATTTAGAGTGTCTTTAAACCCAAAAATGTGTGTTTTCTCTATTCATGAAGGTAGGATTCTTGAACATGTCATTTCAAATAATGGTACAAGCATAGACCCTTACAAGATTGAATCAATTCTTGCACTATCATTGCCTAAACATAAGAAAGCCTTGAAAATATTTTTAGGAAAGATTAACTTCATAAGGAGATACATTATAAATTTTTATACTTTAGCTAGGCCACTCACAGTCATGCTGAAGAAGGGTCAGAGCTTTAGTTGGTCTAAAAAAGGAGTGAGATGCTTTGAAGAAATAAAGAAAGCTATAACCAATGCTCCTACATTCCTAAACCCTAGCTTTATAAAATATTTATTCTTATACAACTATGCTAACTTTGACACAATTTCAAGTATTCTCATGCAATAGAATAAAGAGTCTTTAGAGAAGCTAATAAACTTTTTCAATCAAGGATTAGAAGAATATAAAACTAGGTATTCATTTATTGAGAAGCATGTTATTTTAGTTATAAGGTCTCTTCAAAAGTTTAGGTACTTGCTGTCCAATAATAAGATACATTTGATGGTTGCACATCCAAATGTCAAACAATTCATTTTGAACAAAGATATAAATGATAAGAGAGCTGGTTGGATAACCAAAATCATGGAATATGAGATTGAGATCAAAGTCACAAAGCTGGTTAGAGGCAAAGGGCTTTGTGAACATCTAGCCCAAGACTTGTAGGAGTCTAATGAATAAGTTATGATGTCAAATGATGAAGAATTTGTAAGTGATCAAACCTCATCTTCTTGCTAGTTCCAAGATATGGTAAGGTATTTACAGGATGGTGTTTATCCTTCTCATCTCACTCCTTCAAAGAGGAAATATTTTAGATTGCAACCATTTCCTTTTATCCTTATTGATAATGTATTATTTAAAAAGGATATCAATGGTATACTACTAAAATGCATAGAACTAGGTCAGACACAGAGGTTGCTTGACCAGTTTCATAATGGACATGGTGGAGGACATTATTTAGCTAGGACTATAACTCATAAGATCATGAGAGGTATGTATTACTAGCCAAGTTTATTTAGTGATTGCCATGCATGGATCATGAAATGTAGATAGTGTGCCATGTTTTTTGGAAAGGCAAAGTTTGTAGCCTTACTTCTCCAACCAATTTTAGTTAATCAACCATATGTCTAATATGTATTGGAATTTATTGGTGTTATCAAACCCTCTTCAATCTCAGGACACAAGTGGATCTTAACTGCCACAAATTATTTTACTAGATGGATAGAGGCAGTAGCATTATAGAAATCCAATGAAACTAGTGTTTTAGACTTCTATAAAGGTTTGATTACCAGATTTTGGGTCCCTTCAACTATAAATTTTGATAATGTTATGGCTTTTTTAGGATCTAAAATTATCCAGTGGGTAGTTCAACATAGTGTTTTCCTCAATACCTCATCAAACTATTATCCACAAGGCAATGGCTTTGCTAAGTCTACCAGTAAGAATTTATTAAAGATCATTAGGAGGATTGTAGAAGATAATCAGAGATCATGGCATCTTAAATTTAAGTTAGCTCTATGGGCTGATAGGATCACCTATAAAAGGTCAATTTCCAATTCTCCATACAAGCTAGTATATGGTAAGAAAGCAAGAATGCTTATTTCTCTTGAATTTCCCACTTTGGAATTAATGAATAAACTTAAAAATTTGGAGAATAAGCCAATGGAAATAAGATGTGCTAAGCTCATGGAGCTAGAAGAGACAAGGCATCAGTCAATATTGGCCATGGAGGCCCATAAAGAAATAACAAAGAGATATTTTGACAAAAGATGTAGTTCAAGATCTTTCCAAGAAGGAGATTTTGTCTTCAAGTGGGATGAGGATAGAACAAATCTGGGAAATCACACAAAATTTTATTCTCTCTAGAGTGGTCTATATACAACCTCCAACTACAAGTCCCATAATGTTTTTCAACTCAAGGGGATGAATAGTGAAGAGCTTCCTATCCTAATCAATGGGATACATCTCAAGCATTGCTATTAAGGAAAGCTAAGTCCCCTATACATAGCTATCTATTCCTATTTTTTGTCCCTAATAAGTGTTTATATTTGCATACGTGTTCATTAGTTTAACTACATTTATTTTTTAGGTTAGTTTCCCTTTTAGTTTGTTTTCTTTCCTTGTTTGTTAGAATTCTTCTATATTTGTAAATCAAAAGACTATCTTGTAGTCATGTAAATGGTCCATGTATTCTCTGTTATGAATTAGAGTCATGTATATGGCCCAAGTTCTTAAGAATAATAGTGATGCTACCCAACCAAGTCACCAAAGATGATGACCAAATTTGGTCTACATACCAAAAATTTTCCTAGTCTAAGAGTTTAGTGAAAGGATCAAGATCTTCTTTTCTACAAGTTTAAAAGACCCTATAGAAGGTCAAGAGTACTTGGAATGAGTGTGTAAATGTAAGGGATACATTTGGTCCTTCATTATGTTCATCTTGACATTTTAGGTCAAGTACAAATATTTTTAAGTAGGCACTTTATTTAGGACATATCTTGCACATGTGGATGAGTCAGGGAAAAATGATCATATGGATCTATTCACATTTTTACCAAGCTTATATGTGTCAAGTCCTAGGTTATCCACTAAAGTGTATCAAAAGTTAAAAAGGTCCAAAGTTTTCTTCTCAAAGACATTCTACATATGTTCCCATACTTAGCCAATTTGCAGGGAACTCAAATAAAGCCAAGTGGACAGACTAACGAAGCTATATCTCACATGTGTGGTGGATTCTAGAGGAATTGATAAAATGGGTATGTTTAGTTTTGAGCCTAGAATATATGCACTAAGTTTTAAGTTCTCCAATAAAGTGTGAAGGAGGATATGTGTATGTAAAAATAAGGATCCTAGGCAGTTAGCCATGTTTTTTTTCCATACTTAACCATTTTCAAGAGGTTCTAATAGAGCTAAGTGAGAATCTTCACAAAGTTATATCTCACACATGTGATAATTGTAGGAGGAGATGGTCACATGGGTTTATTCATCTGGTCCCTAGTTGTTATGTGCCAAATTATAGATCATCCACCAAAGCACGGTAGAAGTTATGCACATTCAAATTTGGATATTCAATCAAATTTTGCTAAGTTTTCCATACTTAGTCATTTGAGCTTAATCATCACTAGGATGTCATGCATAAGAATTTGGATCAGTTAACTTGAACATTTTATTTCTTCACTTAGAAGGCTCTTAGGACTAGTGAATCAAATGGGTTCATCTTTTTTAGTCTCAAGAACATCTCCTGCAAGTTTTTTGCCTCCAATTTCTTGTGCTTCAAGTTACAAATATTCAAATTTGGAAAAAAAGCATAAGATAGTCATGCAAATGTCAAGTTTTAGATAGAGCAAAAAAAATCCATTTGAGCTTAAATTTGATGATTGTATGAATGTCAATGATGATCATGCAAACATCAATGATGATCATGTGAACATCATTTGATGAGAGCAAAGATGTCAATTTTAAAATCATAAACTAGCCATTGAATTTCAAATAGTGGGTCATAATAGATCAATGGTTGGCATTTGATTGAGCATTCAAATATAATGATGAGTGAAGGTTAAAGGGTTAGAGGATCCAAAGAACAAATACATGCATGATAAGTGGCACAAGCACATTTAGTTGGCATAAGATCAATGTCTCACAAGAATCTATGCACATATAAATCAACAAAGTGAGGTAGAGTTAATAAGTTAGAGTATCTGTAGAGCCAACAAACATAGAGATAGTTGGGCACAATGTATACGATCTAAGTTGGATGTAAACAACCAATAAGAAAAAGCAATCTTGAGACATTTTCAATGGAAGTCGAAGAGGTTATTTTAGACCCAGGCAAAGTAAGTATCAAGGAGTCAAGCTTGACGGTGAGCCAAGGTTGAACCAGGGCCATAATTCAGAGACTAAGCATCACCATTAAAATCTCTATATAGGTAAGATATAGCTTTTGGGTCTAATATAGAGGCTAAATATGGACCAATAACTGTGAAGCAAATTTGAACAGTTTGTTGACTTTCATAGATATTTTGACTATGTGGAAACCAATGGTCTAAGATTGGTTTTCACCTATAGTGGTCCTGTGTCTCGCCTATTATCATTGATCATTTTGATAATACAAGTACAATTGTATATTTAATGCATATGTGGCACTTTTTAGCCAGTTCCAAGACATGATCCTCATCAGAAGATCAAGTAGATGATATTATGGAGTTTCAAGAAAAAATTTGGTGGTTAAATAAGGGAAATGGACATTTAATTATTTTATAAAATTTGTGCCTTATTGATAATATCCAAGTTAGCATCCTCAAGATTTTTAATCCATAGAAAATAGTTGGCCTTTTCCAATGCACAACTCTTTCTCTCTCTTTCTCTTTGCTATAAGTATAGGCTTCTAAGCCTTGAAATTGATCCCTCTATCCCTGTTTTTGGTATGACTAGACTCTACCAAAATTTGTACTATGACACTCTTTGATGCAATAAAAACTAAATTCCATCCTTTTATAAGCCAAATTGAAGTATGTTAGATGAATTAATGCACTATTGTTAAGTGAATGTATGTTCCTTGCTTATGTCTAAGTTTTCTCACCTTCAAGAAGTGCTTAATAGTTATCACAGGTCATTACAAGTGTAATCTACAATTTATTATCTAGTTTTGAAAGTGGATATTTGCCCTCTCTTGCTAATTTGGCAAGTGATTAATGCCTTGTTTTGTAATAGTTATGTGAGATTGATGTTATTTGGTCACTAAAAAGTGTCTCATAGTGTGTTTTATGTGAGTTGGAGTGATCAAATGATTGGTGCATCACCACTTTTTACAATCTTTTATAAGCTTTGTCAAATCTTTCTCCCTTTTCCAAGAAAGTGCTAGTTTAGGTTTAGTATAGGTGATAGACTCATAAGGAATATAGCCTTATCCAAGGGTTGGATTCATTATTAGGATTCCCATAGCCTAGGATCAGTCCCACATTGGATTAGTTTGAGTAGGAAGATCTGAACAATCCCCTCCTTAATTAGGGTGTAAATCTAGATCCCAACAAGCACTTTTGGGCATGTTTTACCTAGGTTATGGATTTTGTGAAGGAAACATGCGACCTAGGATGTGGGTTTCCTTCACAAAAGATATGGCCTAGGTCAAACAAGGGCCTAGGTTGGTCAATAGGCTCCCAAAAGGCCCTGGTGGGTCCCTAAAAGGCCTGTCTTGTGTGCAAAAGGGCCAAGATAGATTAAGGATGTAAGGAAGGTAAGAGTATTAAGTAGGAGGGGTCCAAGTAGGTGGTGGATGTCTCAAAGTCAGATGATTAGGGTTGGTAGTTCACAAATGAGATAATTTATAATCATAGGGAGGAGTAGGGTCATAAGAAGTATGATTACATATGCCCTTGAGGTATAAGTAGTCAGTGTTTAAATCAATAAGGAGTACTGTGTAGTATTTAGAAGCCACACCAAAGCAAAAGAAAGCAATAAGTAAAAATATAAAAGGAAACATTACTTGTATTTACCATATAAGGTTTATGGTGGAAAGAGTTTATAATGCAATCCATGGGTGAGAGTACAAATACTGCATAATCCAAAATTTAACTCCAACTATAGCTTCAACTCCTATAAAGAAGGGACACAAGTGATATCAAATCAAATCATACAATCTAGAATGAAATTTAATAGGGAATCAACCCTAGTGTTCTCTTTTCCAGGGATATGGGTTAATTGGATGTTCTTAAAGAAAGAGAGAAAATCAAGGGTCATCTTGAAGAGGGGGAGCAACTCACAGCTAAGGATGGCCCAGTGAGTTGAGACATGGCAAAGAGTGAGTCAGAGAATAAATACACATAGCACATGCCTAACTCATAGGTGTTGATCAAGGTGATAATGATTATGTGATACTCGATGGCATTATTCATCTTACTAGTAAGGAAAAAAATAGCTACAATAAGCTCATGGACCCATGGATCATCGATAACCCAAACCATAGTTGTCGGTCTTGGATTGCCCTAACTACCACCATTTGCATGAATCACCATTGAGAGGTACACCATGATGGGGGTCAAGAATGCAATACTAAGAACTACCAAAATTTGATCTCAAAGTGAAAAAATATAAGCAAGTTTCACAAGGGAAATGAATAATGAAACTAAGCTATAATCACAGTGTTTGACCAACACTGGCCATGGTAAAACATAATAAGGGAAAGTGGGGGGAAGTTCAAATAAAATGAAGACTAGTCAGCAAGATTAGAGTAAGTCCTAAACCACCACAGCTAACTAACAACCCTACCTTCAACCATGATGACTAAGAGAGAGGGAGTTATAATATAATGACTATGGAAAAGTAGAGAAATGATTAACTATAAGAAGTATAATAAATAACTTCTATCCCTAGGTGCCCATGAGATAGGCCATGAGCCTAGGAGGTTAGTGAGGACTTGGAAGGGGTCTTAGGGGCCCAAATAGGGATATAATAGGCCTAAAGAAACCTTAGATAAAAAATAAAGGCTGTCAATTTGCTCAAAATATGCCAAAACCTCTAAGATGGATGTTTTGTAGTTTGAAATGTAAAAATGGGTCAAACACCTAAAAAGTGCCCACAAAAGCATGAAAAAGTGGCTAAAAATAGAGAAAAGAGGTCATTTTCACTCTGAGAGAGGCAAAGGAGAGCCCATAAGCAACCAAAGCCCAAGCAGAGCAAATAAGGACATGGGAGAATGTCATAGATGGACATGATGGTCTGGGTAAGCTCTATAAATGAATTTTTACAAATTTATTCATTTTTGGGTTTGGGAGGTCCTAAATGCATTTTGACTCATTCCAAATGATTTGATATACAAATTGAATGGAAGGATTCAAAATGATGGGCTTGGCAAGCTCAATAAAATGGTACCCATAAGAGCTCAAACCATGGCCCATGCAGCAAGAGAGAAAGAGCCTTGGGGCTCCAAGAGGCATCCCAATGTAGGCCATAGCCTGGCCTACCTAGGTCTTAAATTTTCCCATAAAACTATAGCCTAGGGTAGGGAAGCCTCAGAATATGCCTTGTGGATCCTAGAGGATCTTGAGAGGTCTTGAAAGGGGCAAGAATAGGAAAGAATAAGGAAAAACAAGCTAGATAGATAGATAGAAACAATCATTTTTTACTTGTTCTTACTCATTTTTTAGTGAGTAGGCTAATCCATTTTCCTATTCACTTTCTTGTGTATACACATGAAAGATTTATCATACCAAAGGAGGGAGGGCCTTTAAAATTGAGAGAGTGTATAGCATAGAGAGATGGTCTATGCGAGGTGACCAACTGAGAGAGAGTTCTAACATGGTTGGCTGAGGAGGTAGATGCTCTACTTGTGTTAGACTATGATCGCTTGTGGAGTGTAAGATGTTAGAGGCTAGTACACATGCCCTCATTACATTACTCTAAAGACCTAGTAAATGTATTAGTGACTGCATGGGTACCCAAAAGGCATGTGTTCTAATTGGGGCCCAAGCTAGAGGATGTCCTCAGCATTAAAGATGTCTATTGACTCTATAGGGCAGAGTTAATAAGAAGATAGAGAGAGATACCATTAGTGTAGGATATATCAAAAATAAAACTTTACTTGGTGGCACCCCACCCATAATTAAATTACCATGGAGTGTAGATCACATAGTTTTCACTGGGGGTACCCACTCTCAAGATAGTGATAGTAGGGACTATGGTCAATAGGCTCTACTTTGGCCAAGGTATAGAATGACTACCACTCTCATAGATAGGAGTTGTCCAACACATAGAGGGAGGATAGAGATATGCTTGGGGATAGTATATCCTAGGTGGATTATATGAGCAGCTAGCTCACATCTAGAGCATAAGGTCAGGCAGATTGACATCTCTCAGCTTACTCATGTCCTAGGCTTATGAGAGGCTCTCACTAACACAGTCAAGGACACCATATGGAAGAGAGACATACTCTACATTAAAGTAAGGCACAACATGAGCTTCATGGTTTATAGATAGGGTGGGCCCATATGAACCACCCTAAATCTAGATATATTGTGTAGCTACATCCATGATCCCTACAAGTCTATAGCATGACTAGAGGATGTCAAGGTACATCCCTACTTGGGATGGGAGGATCTCTAAGGTCTATAGGGGTTATACCATCATCTAGGGATATAATCTCTAGTGGGGTGAGAGAGACAAGCATAACCTAGGCTATTTGGGGCTGAGCATGATAGGCAATCAAGATAGAGTGAGGGGGGAGGTGGTGGAGAAAGGCCACCACGAAGAGGATAACCACTACTAGGAGGAACATGACCTACAAGAGGTCCATAAAGGCTATCATGTCAACATTATAAGGTAATACAAGTTTATTTTCTAGATATCACTTCATCTTTGTACTCATCCTTAGTGAGAGCCAATATATGACTAACACATATGCTTTGTGTATGTGTACAAGAGACCAACCTAGTTGGATTGGATCCTAGGTTGACTTAATACTAAGGGAGATATTCCATGATGTGGTATTAACACCAATGATGGAGTGGGTGCCACATATATCAACAAGGGCAGAGCCACATACTTGATTTTGGTGGGTGGGTGTACAAGCCTCACTCAAGTTGGTGATGGCATGATATAGGATTCCATAGCTAGAAGTTGAGTCAACATATCATGAGGCATATATAGCAAAATTGAGGGTGGATGTAGTAGAAACTGAGGCTTGACTAGTTAGAGTAGATGTTGATATTGATTGACTATAGGTTGAGCTACCCTGAGAGCACACTAGAGTAGCTAAGGCACCTGGAGCAAGGATAGATCATCTGGATGTACTAGAGGAGATTATATATTGATTGGTTGAGAGGTAGAGATCAAGATCTCCACCTAGAGCATGACTATAATAGATATCACATAGTTATAAGCTAATTAGGGTATGCATATGTAGCCATGCATGTGGCATTTTTTGGGGACTGTGATCCAAGGCTAACAACAAGCCATGTGATGTACCTAGAGAAAAACATGTATTTTTTATGATATATATATATATATATATATATATATATATATATATATAATGTTTTTCTCATTATTATCACATGTGTGTATATGATTTTGTGTGTGATTTGTATGCTTCATCTAATATAGACTACTAGATAAATGTGATTAGATAGTAGGAGTTACTAATAAAGATCCCATGTGCACACACATATACTAGTGGCATAGAGGTCAGTGGTGATAGAAGAGAGGAAAGGCTTGCTTTACCACCATAGATGACTTTCCTAGAGGGCCACATAGGCCTTATAAATTAAATGTCTTGAGGTATAACCCATTGATTGGGTGCCATAGGGGCTCACCTTTGAGGTTCAAGAGATGAAAATCCCCATTCTATAGAGAGGTGGTGATAACAAAAGGTCCAAACCACTTGTGTGGAAGTTTTCCCTTCTTATGATGTTCCTTATCAAAATTAAAGATCGTATCACCTACCTTGAACTGATGAGGGTGCACCAAATTCTTGAATTGGTGGTGTTAATGAAAATAGTAAGCATATTTATGCTCAAGAGAAGCTGGGTGTCACTCATCTAAATGCTCAAACTTAGTGAGGTGAGTGATGCATTATTCCTCATCAAAAAGATAGTTTGATATCTTAACCTATAGTGAAGGGATTAAGACCTCTAAAGGAAGAATGACCTTGGACCCATATACAATAGAGTGCAAGGTTTCCCATGTGGCCATTTAGAAGCTAGTTCAATAGGCCTAAAGGGTAGGATAGAGCATGAGATGTTAGTCCCTTTTAGACTGGGCAATGGTACAGAGAAGTGTCTTCTTCAAAATTTTATGTGAAGAATCTACTTGCCCATTTCCCTAGGGGTAATGGGTATAAGAGAAGTGGAGTTTAAACCCAAAGAATTTAGTGAGATCATGTATCTTGAGGCTTTAAAAGACTAGGCCATTATTGGCCATAATCATAGTAGGAACCTTGAACCTACAAATAGGCTAGTTCATGAGAAACTTGGTAACTATCTTCCCACACATGTCATTAAGAGGCATAACCCACTTTATAAAACAGTCAGTAGTGGTGATGAACCAGTGATGGCTATTGGAAGAGGTAGGTTTGAACTCACTAATGAAGTTGAGAGCCCAAACCAAGAAAGGCCAAGGGGCAGAAATAGAGTGTAAGAGGTCAGCAGGGGCATTGATGGTGTCCCTAATAACTTGGCACATCTTACACTTCTTGGCATATTGGACTAAATCCTTAATAAGAGTGGGCTAGTAGTATACCATCTTGATAATATGTTGAGCTATGGCTTGCCCTCCAGAGTTGCCACCATAAATGATCTTATGAGGCTCCTCAAGTGTGAGAGGAATATCCTCGAGGACAAGGCACTGCATTAACACACCATTGAGACCCATATTAAATAAGATGCTAGCAATAATGACATAAAATATGGTGAGCTTATAAATTTGATAGCATTTATATGAAGAAACAATGATGAGATAAGACTGGTCTTCAAAGTAACGAATAATATCTTGATACCAATCACACATGGAGACCTCAACATGGTTAACTTAGTAGACCATCTCATCAAGAAAGGCATCATCAACCAGTTACACATTAGGGTTGGGTAGTGGGCACTTAATGAGTTGGTCAACCACAACCAAACCCTTGGTGGACTTTTGTTTAATGATGTGGAGGTTAAAATCCTAAAGAATCATGATCCACAACATAGTCTTGTCAGCAAGATGTGTCTTGATGAGCAAGTAGAAAAGTATATCAGACTAGACAATCATGTTGGTAGTCTGGCCCAACATGTAATGTCATAACTTATTCATAACAAAGACAAGGGAGAGGCACTAATACTCAACTAGAGAATAATTAAGTTTAGGTCCAACCAACATGTAATAGATGTAGAAAACATCTCTCTCCCTAATGGTGTTGTCTTTTTAGCATAGGATGCCCCTGATGGAAAGATTAGTGACAGAGGTCTATAATATAAACTCACACCCCTCAATGGGTGCCATCAAGATGAGATGATTATGAAGCATACATTTCAATTCCTCAAAATCCACTTAGACTTTTGTAGACAAAAATAATGGAGTGCCCTTGTGTAAGATATGTGTGATGGGTATGGATTTATGAGCATACTCCTCAAGAAAATGTCTAAGAAAGTTGTGTCTTCCTAGGAAGGACTGCAACTAGATGAGGTTTCATGGGGGAGGAATCTCAAGGATCACCTTGATCTTGTTAGGATCTACTTAAATACCCCTCTATGAAATGAGGAAGCTAAGAATTTCTCCAATGGAAATGCTAAAAATGCACTTCTCAAGGTTGAGACTGATGCGATACTCTTATATATTCTCAAAGATGATCCTAAGGTTTCACACATGCTCATCCCACATGAAAGATTTATTGAGGAGATCATCAATATACCACTTAATGATCTTATGGATAAGGTCATGGAAAATATGGTTCATGGCATGTTGATATTTGGACCCAACATTATTCAAACCAAAAGGCATGATGATGTAGTAGAAGGTACCCCACAAGGTAGTGAATGTCATCTTGTGCTAGTCTTTAGGTACAATATGGATTTAGTTGTACCCAAAGAAACCATCCATGAGGGACATGATCTCAATGCCAATGGTGGAATCAATAATATAGTCTATCAAAGGAGTAGGAAAGTTATCCTTTGGGTAGGCCATATTGAGATCCTAAAAGTCAATGCAAATCTGAATAGCTACATTCTTCTTGAGAATGGGAATAGTGTTGAAAATCCATCGAGGGTAGTCAATAGCTTGGATAAAGCCAACTCGAATGAGTTTCTCAATATTTGATTTGACCAATTGGGAGACTTTAAGAGCCATTGGCCCTTTTTTTTTGAATGAGCCAGGTCCCATTATCCATAACAAGATTATGGAAAACTACGTCAAGATCCATGCCCTTCATATCAATGTATTCCCAAATGAATATGTCTAAAAATTCATGAAATAAGGTAACTAAAACATCCCTTTATTCTAATGCAAGGTTGGCATTGATCTTGATGATCTTAAGCCTTGCTAAAGTGCCAAGGTTGACATCTATGGATCCTTCAATGTCCATAGCATTTCATTCCTTGAAACACTCAGGCATGGGAGGGAGTGATTCATCTAACACTTTAGGTTCAAGTGCTAGGACATTCATCGTAGTAAGGCCTAGGGTTAGTCCATCTATGAGATAAATTCCAAACCAAGATGATCAAGGGGATAATAATGCTTATGATAATATTTCATGAGCTTGGTGTAAGCCTTTATCTCCTTGAACAGGTTGCATGCCATAACATGAATGAAATAACATTCAAGACAAGACTTAACCACTCTAGTGGTCTCAGTGGGAGATGCATTGAGAGAACCTATTTTTTGATGGGAAAAGTGTGATGCAAGGGGAATCTCAACATCTAGGGAAACATTTTAGAAGAGATCTCTAAAAAGAGATGGATTGGATTGGCATCATGAAATGGAAGATGGAGTCAACTAACACATGTTAAACTCCAAATAAATGAATGTTGATCAATACTTAGCTGAATCAAAACATTCATCCTTGAATAAATGAGACTTAAAAATAGGGGGTGTATGATAATCAATAGACCCCCAGGAGGATAAAACCAAATCCCTAGGTGTTGCATAGAGCAACACCTAGGGATCTGGGTCAACCTTCATGGTGTGAACCTCACCTTCATGCACAAAATACACCATATAAAATGTGGCCAACATAATGGCCTGCATGATAGTGGCCTAAGGATGACCAAGAATCATGTTGTATGAAAGATCAAGGTCTAACACACAAAACTTGATTCTGACTATTTTGGGGCCAAACTTGACTTGGAGCTTCATATTCCCCACTAGTATAACTATGTTATTATTGAAACCAACATAGTTATGTCAAGAATCAGAGATCTTCTTCCAACTAATCTTGATCTTGTTGAACACACATAGGGGCATGATATTCAATATAGATCCTTTATCGATGATACATCACTTAACATGGAAATCATCAATAGAAGTCTTGATATAAAGAGGGAACCAAGCCCTCTTTTCAATAAACAAAGCATCTAGCAAAGAGTCTAGGTCAAAAGATAATATGGGAGGATGAGGGTGCTCAAGTGCATCGAAGTTGAATAAAACTTTGACATCATCATGCAACACACCCTCATGAGAGAGACCAAGATCATCAAAGTTGAGGCCCTTTTGCTCAGGGCAAAGGTGAAGAAGGTACCAGATGGAGATCCTAGTTGAGAGGCCCTATAATTCCTCTATGATGGAATAAGGACATTGTCTAGCCTAGGGAGGGATGTTACACCTAAAGTCAAATTTGACCTTAGGATTCCTTATCCTTATGGGCTAAATAGGGGGCCCAACACCACTAGTCTCTCCAACAGGGTCAATGGCTCGACTAGAGCACATGTTAATAAATCACTCATACCTAGTATAGGCTATGTCAATATCAACAAAAACCTTTCTACTTTCACACTTGGATTTCCCTCTTGGGGCAGCCTGAGAAGAAGAGTTAGAAGAGGTGGAAGATCAATAAGGAGAACATGGGGCCTTAGCCTTTTATTTATTCTTTTTCTTCTTCTTCTTCTTCTTCTTCTTCTTCTCCTTGTCATGTTCAAGTAGAGGCTCCTTGAAAACATTCAACTTGAAATTGAGTTATATAAGCAGATATCCCTGTGATAGAGGTGAGGATTGCCCACCATACTTTTTGGTGGCATAATTGTTATCATCATGACCCCTCATCTGATGGAAGTTTAAAAAATTGGAAGGGTTATAAGGAAACACCATCCATTATTTTTCTATGCCTAATTCAGAAGCCTTCTTTTCAACTAGCTTCTTATTTAAGGCATTCACCTCATAGCTATCCTTCCTCTCCTTCTTCTTGGGAGGAAAATCAGTAACACTATCACTGGTTGCATTATGGTTATGATCTCATGAATAGGATAACTTTTGGGAAGGTATGGGCCACATGCCCATATGCACCTCAAACACTTCAATATTCAGACACCTATTAACAACTTCATCATAAGAGGTAGGTTCATGCTTGAGGACTTCAAGGTGAACCTCTTACCTCAATGCTCACATGAACATGTTACAAAACTGGTCATGTGAGAACCTAGCCCTGCACATATGAACAACTAAATGCCATTTATGTACAAAATCAAAGTTTGACTCACCCTTGGCCTACACCATGGAGGTGAATGATTGATGTCAAGGTTAAAGGGCCTAAAAATATAAAAATATTGGAGGAAGTCATCTAGAAGGAGATGTAGACTATAGGGAGAATATGGAGGTAAATTATAAAACTAAACAAGAGATTCAACTTGTAGAGAACAAGTAAAGATCTTTAACATCATGCCTTCATCCTATTCCCAATCCATACATGCCATCATGAATGTTATAATCTAATTTATGGGACTAGAGTCCCATAGCCCATTAAACTTAGGTAGTTTAGGGATAGGAATAGGAAGGGGAATAATATGCACCCAAGGGGCTAGAGGATTCTAATAAAGATCCTCATAAATGGTTGATAATAGGTTGGTGATAAAATCAAAGAGGGGGATTTAGATGGTGATGATGTTTCCTAAACCCATAGAAAAGACCATGACCATGGCCATAGGGAGGATGCTCATGATGGAAATCATCTCTACCATGGGGTGGGGAATGACCATGAAAAGTGTGATGATCCCCACAGGGATGATGGGAATATGTGACATACTCATGAAAATAATTATGATGACCAAAGTCTCCATAATGCTAGTCATGTGCCATCAGATGAGCATTAACCAGTGACCATTGATACTCCTAATATGCATCCCATGGGTCTTTAGTCTGCAAGTGGTGATCAAAATCAGCATGCTCATTATAAACTCTAAAATAAGGACCAAAAGGATGGGAGGAACCCACAGGATGGGGATACCTCACCAAGTTAGAATACCTAAGACCCACAACATGGATATGAGTATGTTCTTGCTCTAGAGTCTCTAGCTTGGAAAGAGGTAGGGAACTTGTGTGAGAACTAGTCAAGGCACTTGAAACTAAGTGGGTCAAGATTTATTTCTAGAGGAATCACACCACTAACTCCTAGGGGAGAAGGAAGCACTTCATTCACTTGAATAAATTTGTCGAAATCATCAATGATCTCATTTATCTCATTAGGTCCTATCCATGCAATGAGATCCTCATCACCTCAAATGGGTAAATAAGGTGTGGCATGACATTGAGATGAAACATTCTTAGATGAATGAAGCTCAAACTGGTGAAAAGTAGACCGAGTCCATTGGTTATAATATTTCTAATATTATTCCCTTTTAAACATGAGAGGGTGCAAATTACCATGCTGGGTTGAGGGAAGCTCTTGGATCCTACGAAGTCTATGGCATTCCATTGTAAACATGGCTTGCTCATTAATGATATTAGGAATGAGACCCTAGGTCCAATGGGATTGGAATATTAAAGGTGGGAGATCAGCCATGGATGTAATGAATCATGGCCAACACAAAAGATAATAGAAAAGGCAAACTAATGGATAACCAATAGGGAGGATGACACAAAACCAAAGTAGGAGAAAAGAACCAAAGCGAGAGCCAAAACACAACTAAAAGTAAATCCTAACAACTAAAAGAGGGGAATTATATAATAAAGGTCTAAATGGGATAGAACTAATGTGAAACTATATGTGAGGTCCCACCGGGGGTATGCCAGAATATAGCTCCAAGAATATCAATAGAACCACCAGTGTTTGGTAGAGTGCTAAAGCAAACCACTGAGAGGCTAGAAGGCTCAAGGGTTTTATGGGCTAGAGGAGATCTATAGTAACTATTCAGTTTGTCAAATTGCACCAAGCTATAGATATACTTGTAATCTAGGTTGGGTCTATCAAAAAAAAAACACACAAAATAAATGAGTACCTCTGGTGGATCCAACCACAGTAAAGCAACTAGCTAAGACTAGACTATTAATTACATATAAATTGCAGAAACAACAATACTAAATAAAGAGAGCTAACAAATGAAATGTAAATCTAGATACTAATGAAATTTTAGGATAAATGAAAGACATTTTAAGAAATAACTACATTTTCAAGAAATGGTTCAAGAGTATTCCTAATCTACATTTGAGCTATCTTTTGAATTCAACACTATTGTTTTTTGACAATGCAATGTTCTAGTTTAACAAGACAAGGAGATTGTTTAAGTTGTCTAGTTTATTTTAAGCATGTAGAGTCCTACTATGTAATAAAAATCCTTCCAATGAAATCATGACATGTAATGGTAAATATTTCATGTAATGAAGATATCTTGTAACTACATATGAATGCATAAAATTTAGAAACTATTTTAAACCATGCACAAAATAACTAAATCACTAAAACAAATCAAACCCTAGAATATACACTACAAAAAATAATGGAGTTTCACTTTGAATATAAAAGTGCCCTCTAATCAAGTTTAAAGATTAAATGTAGATGTTCTACCAAACAAAAATTCAAGCTAGGAAGCAATGTAGGAGTATGACCAAGCTATGTGCAATTTGAAGTCCAAACCAAAAGCTAAGAGCAAAGGAGGATGTGAAATGAGAACTTGTAATGGTGTAAGAGATCCAACCAAGTTCAAAAATTAGGTGTAATGCCAAATTTAGAATTTTTAAGCAAGCCACAATGAAGCAAGAATAACTGAGAGCAATAATGGAGTCTCTCAGTAATTGTGTAGCAACATAGGGGATCCTCTGTCACCAATCAAGCTCAAGAGTGTCAATAATGAATCAAGAGATATTCAAGAAGGCATGAGAGTCAAGAAAGGGAACAAGAATCAAGAGAGAGTGTGGAGAGAGAAGAGAAGAAGCTCAAATGAATGAGAATGAGGCATATATCCCAAACCTAACTTGCCAAAAGACCTAAAACTAGATGTTTTGATCATATGGGTTCATCTTGGCACTTTTGGGCACGCTCTTCCTAGGCCTCAACTTTTTTGAAAGAAACATGTGGCCTAGGCTATGGGTTTTATTCACACATGCCATAACCTAGGTCAAATAAGGGCCTAGGCTGGTCAACAAGCTCCTAAAAGGCCCTAAGGGGTCCCTAGAAGTCTTGTATTGCATGCAAAAGGGCCAAGATGGACTAAGGATGTATGGAGGGTAAGAGTGTGATGTGGGAGGGGTCCAAACAAGTTGTGGATGTCTCAAATTGAGATGACTAAGGTTGATAGTCTACATGTGAGTCGATGTATAATCATAGGGAAGAGTAGGGTCATGAGAAGTATGGTTACAGTTTGTAGCCCTTGTGCATATATATGCTTTCTTTGACATTTTCATGTCATTATTTTTTGTATGGACATTATTATATGTCATTCTTGTTTTTATGGATATTTTACTAAGTTATGTCCCTTTGATTATGTGGCATTTGAATTTTCTCCTTTTTTGTGGTCTCTTTAGACCATTACCTTTTGACTTGCTTTTGAGTGCTCTTATGTATGTGCTTGTTTGTTTGATGAGATTATACTATTATTATCTAGACATTTCCATGATTTTTATCATGAATATTAGGCCTTCATGCAATCACATTACTTTTATGTGCTTTAATGCTATATTTACCTAGATATGTTCCTTTTATATGCTACATGGTTCTATTCATAGATGATACAATTGTCTTATCCTTTTGAGGTGAGGTAACTACCATTTATTATATTTATCCCACCTCAAAGGGGGGCATATTAATGTGGGAATGTCATAGAGGCATGTTCTCCACACTTGGCATAGTTCTTAGAGTCAATGGGGGCATGATTTACAACCATGTTTTCCACACTTATTTAGTATTCAACATCTCCAGATTACAGTAGGGCATGTTTTGGAAACATGTTCTCCATATTGGTACTTATATTATTTTTTATATTTCTCCATATATAGTGGGGGCATGCTTTGGAAACATGTTCTCCACACTTACATACTTTCTAAATTAGCCAAAGCACATAGTTATATGATTTATATTCATAGTTGTGGAATTTTTTATACATTTATACAATTGTTATACATAGTTTCAACATGAAACATATCTAAGGTACATATGTTATGTAATTTTTTCCTAATATTTCAATATCTAAATTAGTTTCAGATTCCAAAACTCATTTGTGAACTATTACCATCTCACATAATTTTACATATTGATACCCCAATCAGACTTTTATTGAGCTAATTTATTGCAATAGTTGGTTTAATTTTTGGTATGGTTGAGGTAATTAAATCACTCAATCTTTCCAAGTTTTTAGTTAGGGATTGATTGTATCATCCAACCTCACATGGTTATAAGTATCACTAGGTTGTATAATTGAACTAATCTCAACTGCTAGGTGACAACTCACCTTTGCTCCAAGTTTGGGGGCATGCACCTTTCAACCTCTCTCTCTCTCCTTAAATATATGAACTTTATAGATTTATCTATATTTTCCCTAATCTCAGTTTTAAAGCCTTATAATGATACATATTTTTCAAATCAACTTTCCAATAGGCAAGGTAGTTACATTGACACATAGGTGTACTTCTTAACCTTGCTCTTTCAATTTTAGTCAATTTCAAGTACTTTCAATTCTAGATTATATACACTATTACATGCTCTTGGTTGTAGGTCAGTCACCATCAAAACACTAAAGTTGGAAACACACAAAAATAAGATGTGTTATACACACCTAGGTACTCATTCCTTTCCTTTAAACTAGTAATTTCATTACTATTTTAAGGGGGGAATGTAGATGATATTTATGGATTATATAACAACTCGGTCTTGTACACATAAAAATCAGACCTTAGTTGTTCCTCTCATTTTTAGACCTTTCCAACTTCTGCAAGTCTCTCATCTATTCTATCTTGTTCCCCTTGGTATATCTCTTAGTATAACTAGTCTTATGTTGATGAACCAGACCTTCTATCTTTCCAAAAATTCTTAGAATGTACTTATCTTCCATCTCTATAAGTTTTAAACATGTACCTACTTTCCTACTCTGTAGACACTATCATCTGACATAGACACCTACGTCAATGTTAGTGCCCTGACCTAATGTAAGTGCCTAATGCCCTATAGTCATCTATTTTGCAAATGAAATGTATCCTAATGGTCAACCTAAGTTATTTAATGTGATTTACTTCTCCAAATGGATTGATATAAATATAATATCAATCCTTATTCATTCTTCACTTAGGGAAAATCTAGGACAGACCAAGGCAACTTATTAAAAGCATTCTATCAAGCATTCAATTGAGCAAAGCTTCCCTATTTTATCCTATTTTTATATCAATCATATGGATAACACATACACAGATCTAAAACACTAGAGGAGCAACCCAAGAGTTATATTTTCCAAGTTACAAATTAGGTCACTATTGTACTTGATTTCCACATATTACATGATTCACACACAAGCCAACACATAGGGGAGAGCTATAACAATTTGAGGTTCTCTTTAGAGTATTGTCTATGTATAAATTCCCACTAATAGAAGGGTAATTTGGATCAGATTTACATTGTGTGCCCACTAACCCATTTTAACCCTAGGTCACTATAAAGATGAAAAACTAAGGTTTTACAAATATCATGAGGAGAAATAGTCCATGACCTAGATTTGAATGCATCAGAGTGAAGGCAAGGTCAAATCTAGAAGCATTTAGGTGGTCACATCATTTTCTAGTAGGTATTAAATATAAAACACATGCATCAAACCCAAATACTAGCATCGATGCAATCATGCTAAGATGATGCAAGTGTTGAGAGATCTAAAGGCACTTAATCTAAAATCAATCCTCTATTCCAAAATCATCTTACATTCTGCTTTCTACCTTTTTAAAATTCAACACTATGTTAGCATCAGAACCAACTAAGTACATTACTTTTTTCATTTCCATATATATCTTAGTTGTATTTTCTATATTTAGCTTATTCTCAATTTTATAAATTCAATGTATGTTATATCTGAGTTTAGTACCCAATTGGCTTGTTATAGATATGATTATCACCCTTGTGCTTATTCATTTCTATATACCATTTAAAGGCAATCTAAGGCTAACACCAAGTCCTTAGACCAACATTTTAGGGTTAAAAAACTATTTGAACAAGAGAGAATTTACCAAGTATTAAAATGTTTTATAATTAAAGAAGCCTATGAAATGAAATAAAATTTCAAGAGGAAATATGTTTTCAAGTTTGAGAGGATGCATAAAATTTATAATCTTCTCTAAAATATGTTAAAAATGAGCTAAACTAGTATAAAAATAGTAAACCCTACCAAATACACTATTCTAAAACTATGGAGTTTCACTTTACATAATAAAGTACCCTTAGATCAAGATAAAAGTACTATGTAGATGTTATACCAATTAGGAATCAAAGTATGAGGTAGCTATGGAGGAAGACAAGGTTGAAATGTAGAGCCAGATCTAAACCAATGTCCAAACAATGAGGAGAAGCAAGAATTTTCAAGAGTGTATATGCCCAAGCTAGTTGCACAAATTAGGTGCAATACAACTTGTATAATTTGGAAGTAAGACACAATATAGAAGGAAAAACCAAGAGTATAAATGGAGTCACCAAATTAGTATGTAGTAATGAAAATGGACCTCTATCATAATGGATGCTTCAATCACCAAGAGTGAATCAAGAGAGATTCAAAAAGGAGAGAGAGTAAAATGATCAAGAATTAGGGGAAAGAGGAAAGATTTGGAATCATATAGGTCACACCAAGGCACCAAAATGGAGTCATTTATGACTATTCAGGTAAATAAAAAACCCAAAACATGTCAAAATAATCTACCAAAGTTGTGTCCTAGACTGTAAGTTTTTTGTCAAAATGTGTGACCTAGGCTACAGGTTTTTGGCTAAAACCCATGGCCTAAGCCACCATGGGATTTTGATGGACTCTAAGTTACATATGAGGATCTCAAGAATGAGTAAAATGTCCTTGAGATTATAAGGAAGGATTCAAGGGGGACACAATAGACTATGAAAGTGTCTAAGCACGTTGATAGTCTCAAATTAGATTAAGGAGGTTGGTAGTCTACACATGAGCTGATATACACTCATTGGGAGGAGCATGGTCATGGGGAGTATGATTACATATTACCTTGAGGTAAAATCAATCAATGTTTGAATGAACAAGGAGTTTCATGTAGTACTTGGAAGCCATACAAAAGTAAAAAAGAAAGAGTAAAAGGAAAATTGAAAACATTACCCACACTTTACTAATAAGGATGCTAGTAGAAGTAATAATTGATGATATGATCCACGAGTACAAGTGTAAACTCTACACAATCCAAAACCAAATCTATCTCTATCTCCTACATATAAGGGACACAAGTGACATCAAATCATAAAATCTAGAATGGCATTCCCTAGATTGTTGGATCTAGTGTTCTTCGTATGAGGGATGTGAGAGATCTGGACATCCTAAAAGAAGGAAAGCAAATCACATGCTACTTCAAATATTAGGAGTAAATTGGAGCTAAGAATTTTATAGACTTTAGTGAGCTAAGATATCACTAAGAGTGAGTCAAGGAACAACTGCACATAACATGTGCTTAACACATAAGTATCGATCAAAATGCCAATAATTCCATGATACTCGATAACATTATTTATCTCACTAGTAAGGAAATAACTAGATTTAGAAATCTCATGGCCCCATGAGTAATCAATAATTTAAGTTGTAGAGGAGTGTCTTGGGTTTCATTGACTAATGTCATTAGTGTGAATCACTAATGAGAGGTGAACTGTGATGGGGACTGGGGATGTTAGACACCAATGTAGGAGGATTATCTCAGCACATAATAGAATAAATGAGATGCACAAGGGAGACAAGTAATCACATTGAGCCATAATGAATGGGTTAAGGTAGACACCAACTATAGGATGAGGTGATGAAGGGTGGTAGGAGGCCTATAAAAGATGAATACTAATCGATGAAGACCATAGTAAGTCCTGAAGCAACTGTAACCATGAACCTACACACCTATAAACACCATAATGAAATACAAAGAGGAAGTCTGTAGGGATCAACTACAAATAAGTAGAGAAATAAATGAATAAAAGAAGTAAATGACTCTACTTCTAACCCAATGTGCATTCAAAAAGGAGTACATGGGCATGAGAGACCAGGGAGCCTAAGGGTCCAAGAGATCGAGATGATCTAGAAAGGGACTAAGAAGGCCCTAGATCAAAAAGTAGAGGCTGCCATTACATCTAGAATGGGTCAAAACCCTTAATATATAGGTTTCATGATCCTACTAGTAATAACAATTGAATTATCCAAATAGAGAAAAAAAATGGCTTAAAAAGAGGTGGAAAAAAGAGTGAAAAGGTTGAAAAATATTCATTTTCATTCTTTCACCACCAAAAGAGAGTCAAGAGGAACCAAAAACCCACACAAAGCTTATGAGGTTGAGAGAGGCAAGTGAGATGGTTCAGGTAAGCACATTGACTATATATTTTAGAAATTTTTAGTTTTATGGGGGTTTAGGAAGGCCCTACAAATGTTTTTGTATATTTTTATTGATTCGAAGGATGAATCAACCTAAAAATCTAGCCAAAATGTCCAAAAAGGGACCACACATAGTCTAAGGGAAGAAAGAAGCCAAATGAGGTTCTGGGGGAGGCATTCAAGCAAGCCCTAAGGCTTTCCTTGCCACCACACTAAGGTCACGACCTGACTAGGCAATCACATATCCTTCCCCACTAACAGGTTGCAAAAAGTGTGGCCTACTACACTAAGAGGCTACAGACCCAAATTAGCATATGAGAGTTCAAAATAGAGGCAAAAAGAGGAAAGAAAGTGAAATAATAGGTGCATATCTATATTTCACTTGGTTGTCCCACACTAACATCCTAATTTAACATGAAAGTTTATAGACATGAGAAGGAATCAGAGTGATAGAGGTAGGAGAGGCATCTCAACTAGTAGAGCCATTACTATTATGTGGTGGCCAACCTAGAGAATGTCCCCATGTCGACCATGGTGAGAGGTGAGGAGGGGTGGTAGGAGGCCCATGATAAATGAAGACTAGCCAAGGAAGACTAGATCAAGTCTTAAATAACTACTACCACTAACCCATACCACCTATATGAACTGCATCGAAGGAGAGAGGGAGTCAATATAGGACTCACTATAAATAAATAATAGTACCATTAAATTAAAGAAGAAAAAAACTTTTTTTATATCCCAAGGTGCATCAAAAGAGGAGTGCATAAGTGAAACAACCACAAAAACCTACAAGGTATGATGGTAGACACCATGAGAGAGGTAATCCACCAAACAAGGGCCTAGAGAGGTTGTTCTAGTAAGATCTTGGGATTATAAAGACACCACAAGCCTAGGCCCAGGCCTGTGCCTAAGGGTAGGCCACCATTTCACCCTAACCAAGGGCCTATCTCTAAGGTAGGCCACTACTTAGCCTTTATAGAGGCCAAATGGTAGGGAAAAGGTGGGAAGAAGGAGATGGAGCATCCATATCCTAAGGTTCACCAATCATGACTCAAAAAATAGGAGTTCTAGAGGTGGGGTCATTATTGGTGAATGAGACTTATAAACCTAGATAATTAAGAGGATGAAAGTGCATACAATGTATAGGCATGAGCTTATTATAAACTCTCCTCTCATTTATTAGGTCACATGCTATAATGTGGATGGAATAACACTTGAGATCTGACTTGGTAACTTAAGATATCTCACTAAGAGAAGCATTGAGAGTGTTAATGACAAAATGAGACAATCATGATGAAAGGGGATGAGGTTTAACATCTAGGGAGACATCTTAGAATAGGTCTCCTAAGATTGAAGAGACAATTGGACACCCAAAGTTAGGAGGCATCAAGGGTCACACAATGGGTGTGGGAGGAGAAAATGCATATCGATACTTAGTAGGGTTATCATTTTCATCCTTGAGAAAAGAATATTTAGGTACAAGTGCCTTAGGAGAGGCTAGAAAATCCCACATAAAGACAACCAAAGCCTTATCAGAGGGTTTTATATTTATTTATAGTAACACCCAAGGATTTGGGTCATCCTCAATAGTGTAAACCTCATCTTCATTTAAAAACTAGACCATAATTTTTTTTATTGATGTGACAACTTACATGGCAATGGTCTAGGGATGACCAAGAATCATATTATATGAGAGATATATGTGTAACACAAAAAAATCAATCTTGACTATCTTAGGTCTGAACTTGACCCAAAACATCACAGTTCCCACAAGTGAAATTGTATCATTGTTGAAATAAACATAGTTATGATGAGAATTAAAGAGCTTATTGCAACTAATCTCGAGCTCATTGAACACCCATAGTGGCATGATGTTGAATGCAACTCCCTAATTAATGATTTATCTCTTGATGTGGCAATCATCGATTGAGGTCTTGATGTAGAACAAGAACCTTTCCCTCTTTGCAAGAACTAAAACATCTAGAAATGATGTAGGGTCAAAGGACAACATAAGAGGATGAGTATTTGAACAAAACCTTCATGTCATCTCATAGTGGATCATCGCAAGAGAGACCAAACTTATTAAAGATGAGTCTCCTTTGCTCAGGGCAAAGGTGAAGAAGGTCCCAAATGGATATCCTAATAAAAAGGGATTGTGGCTTCTATATAATAGAATAAAGATGTTTTCTTGTTTGGGGAGGGATGTTACACTGAAATTCAAATCTAACTTTGGGGTTTCTCATTCCTATGGTCAAGGTTGTAGGCCCCATACTACTAGTTTCTCCAATATGGTCAATATCGTGACTCGAACACATGTTGACAAAGTAATCATACCTAGTAAAGGCTATGACAACAATAACAAAGACCTTGTTATCCTCATGTTTGGCCTTCCCTTTTAAGTTAATAGAGGAACATGAACTAGAAGAGGTAGAAGAGGGAGAAGTATAATGACAAGCCTTGGTCTTGGATTTCTTTTTCTTATTTTCCTTATCATGGTCAAGAAGAGGCTCCTTAAACACATTAAACTTGTAATTAGGTTCTGAAAGTGGAGAGATCTTAGGGGCAGATGAGGTATTTGCACCATATTATTAGGTGACACATTCTTTGTCATAATGCCCCTTAATCTTATGGATTTCTGATAATTTGGTACGGTTATATGGATATAACACATATTAACCTTTTATGCTCTTTTCAGGGGCCTTATTTTTAGTTAGCCTCTTACTTAGAGTGTTTACCTCATGATCATCTTTCTTATCCTTATTCTCTAATGGAGAGTCTTTAACACCATCACTAGTCACATTATGGTTATGATTACACAAGGAGTATGACTTTTGAGTTGACACAAACCAAATTCCTACATGCACCTCAAAGAACTCAACCTTTAAATTCTTGTTAATAACCTCATCATAAGAGGTGGGATTGTGCTTGAGGCCCTCAAGGCTAACCTCCTACCTCAATATGCATGTGAACATGTCATAGAGTTGATCATCCAAAAACCTTATCTTATAAATATGTATGGTTAAACACCACTTAAACATGAATTCAATGTTAGACTCACCCTTGGCATGAACTATAGATGTGAGTGATTGGATGTTGAGTTTAAAACATTCTAGATATATCAAATTATTGGAAGAAGTCATCTATAAGGAACCAGAAACTAGAAAGATAATATGGTACCAAATTTGAGAACCAAATTAGAGCTTTAGCTCACAAGGAGCAAATAAAGAGATTTAACATCATGCCTTTGTCCTATTTCAAACCCATACATTCCATCATAAACGTCATGATATTCTCCATAGAACTATCATCCTGAGTCCCATTGAAATTGGGTAGTTCTTGAATTGGAGTAATAAGGGGAATAACATACACCCAATAGGCTAGAGTATTCTTATGAAGCTCCTTATAGGCACTATTGATAATGGGTTGGTGATAAGATCCCTAAAGAAGCCCATAGGGATCATGATGTTACTTATACTAGTAGGGGTCATCATGACCATGTTCATGTTGGAGATGGTATCGAGGTGGTTCTCAATATGGATATGCTCATGATGGGGATCCTCCCAATCATGTGGTGGTAAACAACCATGGGAAGGGTATCGTTCCCTATGGGGATGATAAGATGATGTATCATACACATGGGGATGATCATGGTGACCTCAATCCTTATGGTGTTGGTCATGTGTGGTAAGATGAGGGTCCACATGAGGGCATTGATGTTTTGGATAGGTATCTCATGTATCCCTAGTCGACAAATGGCAGTCAAAATTAGAGTGCTCATCTAAGATCCTAAAAGGACTAGGAGGATGGGAAGGCTCTATGGGAGGTGGATGCCAAGTTGAGTTAGGTTTCTCATGTCTCTTAACATGGACATGAGTTGGTTCTTAATGTAGATTCTCCCACCAAGACTTAGGTGGGGGAATCTCATGATAACTCATCAAGGCACTCGAACCAGATTGGGTATAATATCTATTTTTTGAGGAAGCACACCACCTACTCCTTTGAGAAAGAAGTTTATATCCATTCACATGAAGCCACTTGTGACAATTTTTAATGATTGTGCATAATTTTTTTGGCCTAAATTTTGAAAGGGGGTCATCTTTACCCTTAACAAGTGAATGAAAAGTGGTCTCAAGTCTCAGGGAGGTATCCTCAAACAAGTAAAGATCAGAATGTTGAAAAGGTGAATAAGCCCATTGGTTGTATATTTGATAATCTTGTTCCTTACAAAACATGAGAGGGTCAAGGTAACTATGTTAGGTCGATGGAGCCTCCTCGGTCTTATGGTGTCTATGGTATTTCATTGTAGCCTCAACCTACTGATGAGTGAGCTTAGGGAAAAGACCTTTAATCTGATGGGAATGTCATCCCAAGGGTCAGAGACTAGTCATGAATGTAATGAAATAAGAGCAATAAGGGATATAAAAAAAATGAAAATGGTTAGAGATCCACCAAGACCAAATCAAGATCAGACAATCTAAAAGGGATCCAAAACATAATTGAAAGCACAACCTCATGGCTATCAAAGGTGAATTGGTTAAGAGAGCTTTAAATGGTTTAGAACTAGTGTGAAATCATATGTGAGGTCCCATCAGGCATGCCATAATATAGATGTAAGAATCCAAATGGAACCATAAGAGTTTGGCAAGGGGGTGTACAGGGTACTAATCAAACATTTACTAGCCTCAAGGGCACTATGGGCTATTAGAGATCTATAAAGGCTATCCAGTTTACCTTCTTACACCAAACTATAGATGGACTTGTAAAGTAGGTTAGGGTTATCATGATTTAGTGCATAAAGGACACAAATATCTGTAATGGGTATAACCACAAAATAAAAAGTAGCTAAGGTGGAGAACTCAATACTTAAAGAATGAAAATGTAAACTATTTGAACAAAATAACACTACTAAACAATAAATGTGTTTTAGAATCATGCAACTCTAGTAATTGAAAGATGATTTTGAAATGGAAATGATGTTTTCAAGAGCAAGAGAGAGATAGATAGAGAGTATGTACTTTCAAAATCCTAAGGTAATGTCTTTGTTAAAACAAAACTATCTTTAGCATGTGATATCTAACCTGACAAAGGGAATGCTAGTTTAAGAAAGTAAATTAAACTATTTGAACAAGAAAATGTCTACCAAAAATTAAAATGATTCAAAATTAATCAATCATATGGCATAAAATGCATTTTAAATAGGAAAGATGTTTTTACATTTGAGAGGATGCATAAACTTTAGAATCTACTCTAAAATGTGTTTAAAATGAGCTAAACTAGCATAAAAATAGTAAACCCTGACAATACACTATTATAAAACTATGGATTTTCACTTTTCATAACAAATTGACCTCATATCAAGTTCAAATTATTGTGCAAATGTTCTACCAAATAAGAATCCAATAATGTGGTAGCTATGGAGGAAGACAAGGCAACAATGTAGACCCAGGTCCAAACCAATGTCCAAATAATAAGGAGGAGGAGAATCAAGAACTTGTAAGAGTGTATAAGCCCAAGATAGGTACATAAATTAGGTGCATTAAAACTTTTAGAGTTTGGGAACAAGTCAAAATAAATCATTAACAACTAGGAGTAGCAATGGAGTCAACAAATCAATAAACAACAATGTAAATGGACCTCTATCATAATAGATGCTTTAATCACCAAGAGTGAATATATATATATATATATAGAGAGAGAGAGAGAGAGAGAGAGAAGAATGATTTAGACTCATATAGGGAACACCAAGGCACAAAATCACCAAAAAGGATTCATTTATGACTATTCAATTAAAAGAAAAAACCCAAAAACATGTCAAAATAATGCTCTGACCAAGCTGCAACCTAGGCCACAAGTTTTTATCTAAAATATGTAGTTTAAGCTAGGGATTTTAGGATAAAACCCATTGCCTAGGCCATCATGTTATTTTGGTGGCCTTTGGGGTGCATCCTATGATCCCAAAAGAGTGCAAACAAGAATCAAAGGGGGGCACAATAGACTAGGGAAGTGTTCGAGCATGTGGTTAGTCTCTAAGAAGATTGATGAGGTTGGTAGTCTGCACATGAGTTGATAAAAATCATCACAAAGAATAGGGTCTATGAGAAGTATGATTATAGATATGCCCTTCTCTATGATAATTTTTCATGTGCACATTCATAAATCCATGGTTTTATTCAATAAACTATTTGTAAAAGCTCATGCATATCACATTGATGTTGCATTGGTACCCCTACTACAGAATATTTTGAAAGAAGTAAAACCCAATGATTGGAGTGAGTTAATATCATTCTATCTCATTGAGTCATTTAAATAATGTAAACAAGGAAAGGATTCTCATATGGTTTATTATTTGATTAATTATCTTTATTACACATTGTCTTTTAGTCCTACTTTATTTAATCCTTGGTCTCCCTTAGATAAGAAGTCTATCCATATCACTTTTAACATTTGGTATAAACATTTGTGTTACCCTAATTATCTCAAAATGTTTAATGATTTCCTCCTGATCATCCATGAGACCATTCACAAATCAAAATGCCCTAGAATCTCTGAAACTAGGAGAGAAACTAGTTTTAAACATGAAAAAAAAATCTAGGGTTATAGTGTAAAAAGAGTTGAATTAAGAGCTTTGAAACCACCCCATATTTTACTCATGTATGTACAAAAACTTATATTTTTCATGGAAATTTATTACCAATTATCCACATGAATTTCCTTATTATTAAAATAAAAAAGCCATGAAGTTGAGTATTGGCCCTAAGATCCACTTAAAGAGTAGAAATTAGTTTGGATTCAATATGACACAAAGCTAACATCAAGAATAAACTCTAGCCTCATATATAGAATGATGTTTTCATGGATGTATCTGATAACCAAGAGGCTATAATTAGATTGGATAAGGTTGGTAAGGCAAATCATTAAGTAAAAATGAGGGGAATCAAGAAATTAAATTTGAAGGAACCTTAGGTGATCTTACCACTATGGTTTAATAAATATATAATGCTTTGAGTCTAGACTGGATTCAAAGATAAATATTAATCCCTTTTCTCTCCCTCAAGTTTCTCGCATCCCTATGTTGGTTGCATATAGGTTTTTAATGGGTATTTTTTGAGAAAAAACTCTAGTGTCAAACGTTCTACATCACAAAGTCTTTGACATAGATAATTAAATTGACACTTATGTTGTGTTCAATAATGATTCAAACTATATTTTTTCAAACCCATTTTATTTAAATAAAAAAATAATTAAGTTATCCCAATTTATTGTGGTTTTTCCACTCTGATTGTTTCAATCCCTAATGTTTTGTCTAGTCCATTGATACATCTCCATAATTTACACCATCTATCATTACCCTCAAAAATATGATTGGAAATTTAGTTGATGGTCAAAATGTTGAGAAAGGTCTCCCAATACCTTACTATCAAAATTGGAAACAAATATTTTAATCTAAAAATAAAATAAAAGTGAATGCATAAATGATTGTAATAGAGGAACTTAAGCTTCAATTGAAATAAGAGAATAAGAAAATAAACTATGTAACTAGAAGCACAATAAAGAGAGGAGGATAAGAGATTATCACTACTCAAACCTAGGTTTTGGCTAATTTAACCCAGATTAAAAATCCAATGATCATTTATATGATTAAAACTTTTAACGGTGTGGCTATTGACAAGGTGACAAATGATTATGAATTATACAATAAAAGAATTGTTGTTCTAGAATGAGCATTGAGGAAAGTAAAAGGGAGCTCATATGACTTGATAACAATGAAAATATCAATATGGAAGGTTTTATTTGATATATAGCTCATTTTGATTAAATTGTTTTTAGTCTTTTTAGACATGTAATAATATTTATCATAAGTTAGGATATTATAGAGGGAAATGAAGGGAGAAGGGAATAAATTTTTGGAAATAAAAAAAGTGGTTGATATCATAAATAAATACTAGACTCAAGATAATTCCACTGAATTCATAAAATTAAAATCATAAATGGTTATTAACTATGTGAATTAGAGCTCATAGGTCTTGGAATAAGTGCAAATAAAAATTGGGGAAATTGTTGAGGCACTTAAGTTATTTGCTATAAAACCCTAGGAAATATTGTTCTTATTTTTAACACCTAATTTGTAGGATGTAATTAGAACATGGATATGTATGGAAAATTTCAAGGACATGGTGGACAAGATTTTAAATGCAGACAAAAATATGAGGTCTCTAGTTGGAAGGAAGTCTAGGATTACTATTTTGAAGGTTATTATCATTTATCCAAACATAAAAGTCTAACATGAATGCATGATAATAGCATAATCTACACATTCAATCTTAGAGATAAAAATGGGACTTATGAAGGTGGAAAAATTACTAGCATGATGTTGGTTAGTGGGCAAAGATTACGTAAAAGAGTGATCTCAAAGATGTGGTAGTTCATTACTTTCAAATTCAATGATAGGAGAACCATAAGATTTTTAGTTGCTATAAATCAATTGCCCAAACAACTAGATGTCATTTGTGATTAGTGATGGTGTATAAGGATTAAAATATATTGGTTATAAAAATCCCTCATTTTTGTTTTAAAAAATAAAGAACAACTGATAGAGAATGTAGCAATAATTTTTTTTAGATTTCATTACTTATTATGTTAAGCCAATTTCAATCAATAGAATCTCTTTGAGAGTTACTTTCTATTTATGTTCCTGAAAAGAAAATGTTTAAGGAGGAATATATAGAAGGATATTAGCTACTATCTCAAGTGGTATTTATATTTTAAATTTGGTATACCCTTTTTATTGAAATTTCTTTCGATATTGGTTCAGTATATTTCAAATCTAAGCACATGTTATTTTTATTAAAAAATGAATAGATGCTAGAAAGTGGATTTTATCATATTAACTGGTGAACATTTGAGCTGATGTTATTCAGTTATCATTTAATAAATATTTTTAAAATTTTGGATGTTGTGTTAATTATCTTTACCTTTGTTATTTGATTTGATGATATTCACAATTTAAAGTGACATTGATTTTCATAAGCTTGAGTTGTTGTTAGGATTATGGAAATTTGGTTTAATTTTTAAAGAGACATCCAAATTTTTGAATATAATTTGTGAATACAATATTTACTTTCTTAAATTAGAAATTTGAAAACATTGGTTTATTGTGAATATAAGAGGGTTTAATTTTTTTGGTATAAAAGTAATGATAATCATTTCTTTTCTTTTTTTTTATTATAATTTTATTTTTAACTTCAAATTAAGTTGTAAATATTAGGAGTAGCCTACTGACTATAAGATATGTAATTACTAACCCAAATTTATGTGTGTCTCTTTCAAGGCTAAGATAACCCATATGTTGGTTTTCCTATAGAAGGCCTAAAATGGGAGGGCTTTTCATTAAACCCCTTAATAACATGTGTTTGTACTAAAAGACTAATCAACAACATGTTGTCCTACACCTCACTTAGACATACCGAGAAATGTGTGTATAGATGAAAAATGATATGTAATCTATCAAACATGTGATAAATAACATAAATGAAATGTGTGATAAATAGCAAACATATTATGCTTAAGTCTCAAATTAATATTTTGGAATATTTTATTTTTTTATATTTTTGAAATATTTGGAGTAAATATGTATAAGTCAAATATATAAGTCACATTTGTCATCATATGGGTATATGTCAATTGGTTTTTCCTTTTATTTTACATTTTTTAAAAGTTTCATATGTATTGTATTTTCCTCCACTATGTATTATTGTTCATGTGCTTTCTTTGTAATTATCCTTGAAGCATTTCCCTTTTGGTTGTCATTGTTATCATCATGTTGAATCTTAATTTTATTTCTTTAATATAATAAGGTGATGTACTAATTTGGTTTATCCATTGTAGCTTGTATCTATTCTAACCATTGCTGTCCATGTTTAAGCCTCAATTTATTAGCAAGGGGCATACTCTATTTGAATGTATAAATAACCTTTGACCCACAAGAAATTGGTAGCGTAATATGTCCAAATGATCCTTTACAATGTATAGTATGTTGAAATTCATTAATATTATGTCACAACTATTGTAAGAATGTAATACTACACAAGATTGGATATTAGTTCTCATCAATTTGAATCTATTGCCAATAATCATCGTCAATATCTATTATACCAATCAAGATTTATTATAGTGGATGCTTATAATTTTTATGTGTTTTAATCAAGTATTGAGTTCTGTTAGAACTTACTAGTGATCATTCTTATTATAGTTGGATTACCTTAATGATCCATTCATCGTTATATTTATTAATTTTATGTTAAAATTTTGTAAAATTATATGTTTGATGCCCAATTATTATATGATAATCATAATATGATTTGTCTTGTTAGTGTGATAAATGACCCATAGCTCTAGGTCTAGTAATAGGCAAGGTAATCATTTTTTTTGGAAAGTAAAATCTATAAGATAATGCTTGGTTTATTTTGAAGTCTAGTTATTTTTAATTTTATGGGAGTCTTTGTGTCTATGAGATCCACATTATTGATTAAGTTGTCATCTAAGTTTAGATTTTTACCATTGATACACTACACAATGTAAACTTGTTATTTTTACCACTTCATTATTTATTTTACAAAGGTTTGCCTTAATGGTACACTTAGTATCAGAGGCATCTATTGTGAGATAATATTACAACAATGGTTCCCAATATTTTTATGATCTTGAAGTGTTGTATTTTCTTTATCAAATTTGCATTGATCTTGATGAGAAAAATTCTTTATTTGTATATGAATTATCCCTATACTCTCTTGGACTGATAAATGTAAACATATTATGATATACATATTCAATTGGATCAATACAATTGAATTTTAATTTTCTAAAATATTTAGGTATATTATCTTGTATGTCATTACCATCATCATTGCTATCATCATCTTCTATGTACATGTGATTTGGATCTTTTGAATTCACCAAAAGAAGAAGATCTAGAATTTTCTTTTTTTGCTCTACATTAACTTGTGGTGCTTTATTTGTTTCTTCATTAATTGACATGGTTAAAATTAGACCCTTGTCATTTAGTTTACTTGATTATCCAATTTAGTATGTACAATTTTTTTCCATTGAAATAGGATGTGATTGAGGCGCAATAGAATAATACACAAAATCTAATTGTGAATTACCCTCATTATTAGGTTGCATCATATTTTAATATTTGAAGAAATTATTATATGCATCACATATATACATATATCCATCATGCATGAAACTCACACACATGTGTAGTGTAGATGGTATGGCTTCCATATCACACATCCAAGGTTGACCCAAGGTAAAGTTTTAATGTAGACGGTTAAGCATGATTTGAAATAAAGTAGACAATTTCTTAAGTCATACTATCAAATCCAACGATATTTTGGCCCAAGTTATAATGTGGAATATTATAAAATCATTTTATGCTTTGATTTGATGTTTAAATATTATCCATAGTGACACCCAATTATTATGAGAAAGTTATGTTGCATATATTCATTCTTGACCTATTATCTATTAATACAAAATGACTTATTTATTTTTTATTTTAGATTAAATTAATAATGGTAAATTTTTATATATTGTATGTTTACTGGGAAAATATTCCTTTTCAAATTAAATAATTTTTTCACTATATTTTAGTGCATTGATAATGCAGGTAAACTATTCAAGTTTTGGATCATTTGGGAAAGTTGTCTCACACAATGCCTCATATAGGATGTCCTTAATAATAGTTGATATTTTTGATAATTCAAGGATTAAATCCTAACATGTGTATTTTTAGTTGATCAATGATAACATGCCCTTTCATTTGATTAAATGGCATTGTGGGAGATGGAGGGAGGATGAGAAGAAACATGTTGACTATCTTCATTTTGCTACATATGGTCGGCACCTGACCTCTTTGTGATATGACAACATGAACCTTAGAATCAAATATAATCCTAGGGTGACTAATGGGAGTAGGATCATAGCTAGTACAACCTTGAGGTCTAGTGGGAAGAAAAACAAAAGGATTCATGCATTCTTAGTGATAACTTGAAGTAATTCAAATTCAATATTAAAAAAATATTAATAAAGGAAGGCTAAACATTATTCATTATTAATTTTAACCTTATAATTATTATATAAAGATTTGATACATTTAATTACATAGTTGTTAAACATATTTCCTATTTCAATTAAAAACATGCAATTACTACAATATTATCTTGAATTAAAAAATAGAAACTATGACAAAGCCATGGTTCCCTTACTTCAACCCTTTATCAAAATATTTTAATTTCAAGCCTGTTTGGGTATGCTTACCATATCTTCCCCTTTAATTCTAGTCTGAAACATGTTTAACATCTATTGGTAAGTCATTGGGTGAGATAATGGGGTTGGATGGATCTACCATGATCTATCTCCATACCATATAAGTTAGGATTTTAGTCTGTATGGATATGTCTTCTAACCTCCCTACCTCCATTTATTTGAAAGGCCAAAATCAAACTTGGATGCAAACTCTTGATTATGAAGGACTTCTATTTCATTGTATAATATATTTTGCTACCAAGCATATGGATGACTTATAAAATTTCCATAAAAAATAGGGGTACCTCTTGGTGGAAGGATGTACTTTTAAATCATCTCACGGTGGAAGCCACAAATGGGCTACAATGTGAAGATGAGGATAAATATTTAAATATTCAAAGAAATGTGCTCCATGAAGAAGTGAAATCCATGGAGGAGGAGAAAGAAATCAATTCTTTGGGACCCATGGAAAAAAATAATTCAGACCTAGAAGGAGTTTTGTTGGATGTTAATACAGATGCTTTTGAGCGTTTAAAGACTCATAAACTAGTGTACATGTTGGAAGGATGTGATTGGACTATGGTGAATAAAAAGAAAGGAAATAAGTGGAACCTCTTAATATGAACCTTATATCCCAAAAATAAAATGTTTAGAATGGTTTATTGTTGGATCCATAGTGTTTTCACAATATAGTCACAACTTGATTGTTGTTTGTTTCATTTTTCATTTGTAGAGGAGCTTCATGGGTTTTTCATGTTTTATAATTCTCTCCTTTGTAGAAGGATAGAGTCCCTTTCAAAAAACTCCCTTTTACCCTTAATAAAAATAAATAGAAATAATGTATATCAATTGTATCCATGTATAATTTTTGAATGAGGGGAAATAAAAAATGAGGTCTAAAAATCATATTTAAATACATAAATGTGAAATACTGAAAAAAAATACTTTAACCTAAAGGAAACCTAAGGCTTGACATGTTCACTATATAAAAAATCTCACCAATAGGTTTTTATCTTATTTTGGATTGATGTGATTTAATAAGATTTAAAAAATTATGCTATTAATATTGTTTAATATATGATAATAAAACATGAATTTGAATGCTAACTAAGAATATGATTAAGTAATACTTACTAGTTATGGAAAGTACTAAGATGATTTAGATGGTTAGATTATTGCTATTTTACTAGAACTAATACAATGTGTAGGTGAAAAAAAGGATGGGAAATGGATTATAAGTCACTTAGATTAGGAAATGAGTGTTTGGATCTTCTTAGATGAGTCTGTTAGAATTTAGATGCCTACATCATATAAAGGCATATAATGGTTACATATTTTTCCCTATAAACTATGCCTCATTATTTTACACAAGTGGCTAAACTACCTAAAAATTATCTTCCTATGCAATATTAGGTGTAGCCATGTGCACAAAAACAAAAACATGTCATCTTCACTTTTAAACCCTAGTTCCACTTTCAACACTAGGTTTAGGACCGAAAAAGGGGGAAAAATATGGGTTGAGTTGACCTCAACCACTCCCTAATGAATGTCTAAGTGTCACCTACATATCCAATACTCTGAGAAAGGAAGTCAAATTACACATAGTTCTCCCCCTTAGGTATATGTGTGTAATGGTACTCCTTTATGAATGAAACATGTAATATAAATTTATATACTTGATAATAGAAAAATTAGCTTAGATTAAGTGCTTCAGATTTAGCTAGGGCCTACTCCTTATGACTGATTCAAAAATTAGGAAGCTTAGGCTAGTCCCTTTGAATACACAAGTGAAAAATTAGGCTTTCTTAGTGATTGCTTGATAGTGCTAGATAAAGAAATAAAATTAGACCTATTATGTACATATAGATGGCTTTTTATTTAATTTATCATGGCACCAACATGTGTAACATATGAGTTGACCCAAAAAGATAATTTGAATTTGAAAAATGGTTATTTCTTGGCATGAGGACAAGTCCATCAAATTTGGACACTCTATAATTCCACATGCCTATACAAATAATGAACTTGTATGAAAAAAGGAATACTGACCTTATAATCTATAGATAGTCTGTGTATGATAATGATCATGTTAGGAATGAACTAGGAAACTCCTATAGGTGACTGATAGCAAATCAATAATTTCAGATCCATAGAAATAATGTGGATAAAATAGAAGGATGTGAAAGATCCATATGTTTACAAACAAGTAATTTAGGGTGAAGGTAGGTCAAGAATGACATTTTGAAGTGTATAAAACCATATTTTAGTGTATACAACTTTTCATAGAGATTCAAGCTTTGGTAGATATTTATTTTAGATTTTGAGTACACTATTCGATTTAGATGATTCGTATCAGCAGAAAGTGATATATTTACACATATTGAGGCATATATGGGGAATTAAATAGTATTATGAGGAATAGGTGCAAATTATATGATACCATGGAGTAAGTTATATGGGTTTGATTGGTCTAGTTATCAAATTGATCTGATTTTATAGATTGACATACAAATTATGGCATTTTATATCTCATTAAAGTATAAATGAATTAGATTTTGGGGTACAGATGTTGTTCATGCATGAAATATTCTATTTCTAAATTAAGGATCAATGGTCCCACATAAGCACTTGGAATCCAAAATATGTCTCTAAATGTCGATTCAGAGTTCTAATTTACATTCAAGTATGCTATGTGGCTTCACCCTTTTATGTACACATTTGGTTTAGGGTTTTACCCAAAAGAGTTATGGTGATATTTTTAGTAGTGTAATTGAGATTTTTACATCACTCAATTGGAACATCTCCATATCAAATGGGGGTTGAGGTATTAACACTACTAAAAACACGATTTGAGTAGGTTTGTCTACTTTAGGCATAATCACCCCATGGAAATCTCTAAATGAGTTCATATCTTAGCTTTGATCTCATACCCAAAAGTGTATTTGTTCTTTGAATTTTTAATTTCAAATAGTTTAATGATCTATATTATTTCAAATTTCATATAATGAGTGAACATTGATTTATACATGTTTTTAAGTAGATTTTTCAAGCAAAAGACTGGATATTTTGGGCATACCTATCACCACCAAGTGAGGTTACACTTAGGTTTCTGGAAGCAAGATTCATACTAGGGGAATACATGTCAACACCAAGTGTGGTTACACTTAACTATATATTTTTTTCTTTTATCCTTTTAATCTATCATTTTCAATAATACACTAAAATGGGAGCATCTATAGACATCTACATTTGGTATTAGACCTTTAAAAATATCAATTTTGACTTGTATTTGATATAAATGACTTGTTTGTACATATTTTAATTATGAACTTAGTCATGTTCACATTCCTACTTACCTATTTATCTATCTATCAAATTTCCCACCCAATTATCCATCATTCGTAGTCATGATCTCCCTAGCCCATGCCATAATGCTTTATTATCCTAAGCATATCACCACCATATTCTAGATCACTATTTTACACTTCTTGGAAAGTGCATGCAACATTAGAATGTTGGTGGTTAATGAAAGTGTTTTCCTTCACCAACAATGTCCCTCAACCTCTAACAACTACTTTTTAAATTCAAATCCCTCCATTGGTTCGACCTACACACATTTCACAAGTCAGTTATGGGGGAAAATTAACTATTAAAGAGTCATCTATAAATACACATCATTGTTAAGGCCATACCTATATATAAAGAATCTATCACCTATCACTTATATTTGAAAATATTGAGAAATCCATGTCCACATCCTTAAGGCATTAGCAAAAAGCATCCAAATCTAAAAATCCCTCAAATATATATTTTTTTAAAATACAAGTCTTAACACTAAGACAAGGTCAAAGTTACATGGTATTAGGTGTCAAAAGACAAATAGTTGTATTGAAATATAGTGGAACATGATTGATCATACGCACACATAGGTGGGAAAATTACATGTTGTTTGAGACATATTTGGAGCATTGGAATGTAGGTAATGCTCAACAACTCATGAGGAGTAGTTGGGGATGTCCAACCCATTTTTTACCCCCTTTTTTTAACTCAAGAAAGTAGAGCTAGGTTTTCAAGGCAAAAGAGGGCTAAATTAGGATCTATACATAGTATTGAGGTAAAAAAAACTATATAAAATCATTTTGACAAGCAGGAATAATGATCTATGGAAGAACATACTGAAAAAACATAGGGACAATTATAGAAAGAAGTGGACATATAAAATTACCTCAAGGGTTTGAGTATTCATCGACAACATCCTAACAATTTTCGATAATTTATTTCTCGAGCCAATTAGTCACAGAGCATTTGAGGTGATTGTGTATAGGAAATGAGAAAAATAGATCATAATATCAGTTATGTTCCCTCTCTCTTGGTCATTTATATATTTATTGATTATAATCAATATTTGTTAATAAAATTATATTTGTGTAGTTTATGTTATATCTTAGGCAATCTAAATTTCAATAGTTTTGGTCTATTTATATCACCTAAATCCAAAAAAAGTTAAAATAAAAAGTGGGATTCATTAAATTCACATCAAATATGATATTTCATGTAATTTGAGTTTCAACTTGGAGACATTTACTTCATCATCACACATGTTGGTTGTATTGTGCATAAAACTCATAAAATTTACTTTATACATTGTAATCAAAGAAGATCCTTGAGTGAGAAGCTAGAGTTAAAATATATTCTTATCTTTATGGGTATTAGAGATGAATTTCTCATTGAAATTAGTTTCACAAACTTCCCAAATGTGTATGGATTCAATATACCCCTTATGGTTACTCAACCTTTCCCATCAAAGGGTTGCTTCAAATTCTAACTAATAGATTGTAAACCTAGACTTCTCATACAATATCATTAGTTTGCTTGAAGTACCTTCTTAGTTTGACCAACCACACCTCAACGACATCACCAACTCACTCACTTAAAAATTAGGATGGTTTCTATTTCTTGAGGTCTTATAAGAATTGAGTCATAATAACTCCTTAATTTTTATATACTTTAGGATTAATATTCCCTTATTGGTTATTTATAGCAATGTGGTTTTATTCAGTGTCAGTAGGGCCATATAAGTGAGCTACATGGTCTTCCTAAGCAATAAACCTACTTGGAGGTTATCAATGGAGTTAAGAATACCTTGTAAGATTGCCACATTTTAGGAGGGGATTCATCTCTATTCTATTACTTTTTATTTGTGTTGCTATTAGCATTATTATCAACATTATCATTACATAATTTTGAGTAACATTTCTCTCCCTACCATTCCCACAATTATTTTCTCTATTTCTTACTCCACCCAACCTTATTCTCACCATCTTGTTTTAGCAATGGTACAAAGTTAGATTGAAATTATTTTATATTTGAATTTAAATCACCCAAATTTCCCTAGTGTTAAGTAAACCTATCTCTAATATTAGATGTAGAGTCCTCAAAATTAGGGACTTAATTTTTGTTGAGATAACCCTAAACATATTAGTAGTGCAAAGTTACATAGGTTCCAAATTTTTTGTAATATACTTTAGTACTTTATATTTACATTAACTTTAAACTCAATCAAGGAAAGGCCTTATGTGGTCACATTGAATTCATAAATTTTTATGAGTAACTTCACGTTCTTGATTGATTAATAGGTAGTTTGTCTCTGTAAGTAATTTCATACTAATCAACTTAATAATTTATTATAATTATCACTTTACATAATTAGTTCAAGTCATAAACTCACCACAAGTTCTAAATTTTCACAATTTTGACTGAACTCGTAGATAAATAATAGTCTTATTAGAATTAAGTGGATCAAGTCCTTAATGCAAGGAAAAAATACTTATCTCATTTCAAATTATGTTGAAACCCACCTATTGGTTTACATGACTTATTAACATTCATAACCTAGAAGGTTATAGCTTCATTCTTTCTAAATGAGTATTGCATAACAAACAAAATCTATTATTATAAGCACATGATTGGTTACCAAATTCTCAATATTGATTTGAATTGATTCATTATTATAATATTACATTAGACTTACACATTTATTCCCTTAATTTTCATTATACTTGCACAATCTTGACAGATTATTCTTGTCTTTTCAAACATACTTTATTTTGACTTATTTATTCCTAAGTTAATTCAATGTTGTCTAAGCTATGCATGGGTTTAAAAAACCAATACAAGGGTATACACAACTTTAAACTGTCAGGATCTTGCTCCACCAATAAAGCACATATGATTACTTCTTGTATTAGCAACTAAACACGAAATTTAACCAGAATCAACAAGTAACTAGAAATATGAAACAACACAGGAATATGAGAGACAATACACAATTGTATAAATAATCACTCAGAAGAATATACAATAAGGAAGATGCCACTTCTTCCTCCACCTCAAAGGCTCGCCACACCTCAAGACCTTCTTCCCTCTCTCTCTTGGTCCCAACAATCAACTCCAATACAAAATTGATGTTCACCTCTCCAACCAATCAGTAACACGCTGCCAGTACACCAAGTACACAACCGTACTCCAAGTAGATCTCTTACTCTCTGCTGCTACCTACAAATCACTAGACCTTACTCACCATTGTAGATCTCCAAAAGAAGCCATGCTCACCTGCTGACTAAGATCATACAAATACGAAGAACCCTTTTGATTCTCTAAACCAGCACCCACCTTGGTACTGTGGCACTAGGAGGAACACACCATTGCTCTCCTCTCTCAGAAGGAGCTTATTTGCTCTCTTAATCTCTAGCTACAAGTTTACAATATAGCCCATGAGTCCATATATAGATCTCATGCTTAAAATAATTAGACTACCTTAATTACAATAATTAGACACGCAACTCAAGACTAAGACTAGCCTTCAACATGCAAACTAACAGTCTCAATATAGACTCTCTAAAATCAACATGTAAACTGCATGTTCATGCACAAGCTGCCGACATCAGCTCCTCCATGACCGATGTCATCATACTGGTAACCGACGCCGATTGGTTCTTTGCTGCTATTTGACCAACGTCGGTTGATCAGATTGACACTGATTTCCCTACAACTGGTTCTAAAACTCTTTGCAACTCTGCATCCTTCGTAACTTCTCCTGTTTACATCCTGGTGAAGCTTTTAGCTCCACAACCTAACAATCTCCCACTTAGAGATAAATAGCTACACCTGTACACCATCTAAATTATTCCTTGGCTTGTATCCATCTTCAAGATCAACCCTGAAGACTAACCACCACACATCCTGTGATGCTACACCTATCATCCAAGTAACCTACCATATCCAAACCTACATATCCATGTAGTGAAGACCTTGACCCTGCATAACAAGAATTCTTACTGTTGATCCCTCTCAAATACCTGAGCATCCACTAAACTGCCCTCCAGTACTCCTTCCCTGAATTGGCTCTATACTTTTTGACAACTCCCACTGCTTGGGAAAACTTAGGTCTACACTAGACCTCATGTGATTTCGAACCCTATTCTAAGCTAAGCTTGAACTGTCTAGCCCTTGGTGTGCTTTTTGATTCTGCATCCTACATCATGAACCCTGCCAACACTGTCTTCACATCAGCTCCCACTGGAGACCAAATCTCCATGTTTCTTATGCCAAAGAATTTTGCTGCTCCAAATTCTTCCTGACATACCTCTAAACTAACCTTACCCTTAGCTCAGCAAATCCTTGTATGTACAAACCTGCTAGCAAATCACCCACATACAGTAACTAGATAATGTTGGAATCATCATCCACCTGGTAAGACAAACATAATAGTTACACTGACATTGACTGAAGCCATGCTTGTCATTCACCTGTCAAACTTGTATCACTGTCCTGCAGCTTCCTCAAGACCATATACCTTGGCCTTCCGTCTCACGTATCCATCCACTCTCTTTTTTAACTTGGGAATCCATTCCATCTCTCAGTGTTTACTTTCAGCTGACAACTCCACCAACAAATACCTATTTGGTTCTTCTCCAAGGACGCACACTCCTCATCCATGCCAAGCTCCCACTGTATCTAGATTCTACCTGCATTGCCTCTTCACATCTTCCTGGTTCTTGACCATCAATAAATAATATAAAGAAGGTGAACAATGAATATGAGGTTCACTTACCCTTTCTGACCTCCATATGAGCGTTTGAGACTTGTTGATAGCTTGCTATCCGCCCACCATCTGTTTAAGTGACCGATCTCGGCCATCTCCCAGTCTGCATCCGACTGATGTCAGTTCCCTACACTGACCCTGACTGCCGATGTCATTTCCCTAGCTAACGTCGATATCCCTCCTATTGACGTCAGTTCCTTCATGACCAATGTCGGTCTTCCTAATGCCGATGTTGGTTACTGTCTGATCGATGTCAGTACCTGTGTTCGCCTGTGAGTGATAACTTTTTACCTGCGAGCTCTCCATGGATCAAAACCTTGTTCAAGTCAACCCTGCTCTACTCAGAATAATTTAGTCCACTCAACTGATCTCTGTCTGCCATCTCCTCCATGAACACCAAGGCTTTCCAGTTCTTTAGCTTGTCAAAGACATCTGACCTCCACCTAAAAACATGCATTCTCCTCCTACATATGTGACCAAACCTACGAAGCCACATCTCTGTAACAAAAGGTGAATCAATAATATAAGTAGATAGATAAAGGATACCTACTTTCTTACCACCATCTAATTCAAGTGTATCCACTGTGAGAGTTACAATGCATCTCTCATCACCCAAATTTCTTGAAGAAATTAGACTAATCTCCAAGACTGGTACCTACATGACTTCCTTCACCACTCATGTGTTATCCACCTACAATTTTAGCTTCACTTCCCCTTCGTCAATAATCTGACAAGGCTCTCCAACCCCTAAATAAATTTCTCCAAAGTCTCCAAAGACATACCCATGAAAAGATGCTCTATTTTGGGTTGCATGGAAAGAGGCAAAAGAATTTGTAAACAAAGATTCTACTTTATCCAGAGCAACCTGTGCAACGACCCCTGTAACATCTACTTTTACAGGCTGATCTTCTATTGACCAACAATCTCCTTTTACCTACTCTTTCTTTCCATCAATCAGACCATTCATGCTATTCAGTTTCTCCATTCGTAGCTTACTTTCTTCTGCCATTGCTATACTCCCACTCAATCTGAAAACCCTATGAGTGACCTGTAATCAACAAACACTACCAGATCTGAAACCACCTGTTAGTCAACCCAACCAAAAGCTCTGATACCACTTGATGGTATCAGCTCTTGAACCTACAACCTAGGCTCTGATACCACTTGTCAGGATCTTGCTCCACCAATAGAGCACATATGATTACTTCTTGTATTAGCAACTAAACACATAATTTAACCAGAATCAACAAGTAACTAGAAATATGAAACAACACAGGAATATGAGAGACAATACACAATTGTATTAATAATCACTTAGAAGAATATACAATAAGGAAGATGCCACTTCTTCCTCCACCTCAAAGGCTCGCCACACCTCAAGACCTTCTTCCCTCTCTCTCTTGGTCCCAACAATCAACTCCAATACAGAATTGATGTTCACCTCTCCAACCAGTTAGTAACACTCTGCTAGTACACCAAGTACACAACCATACTCCAAGTAGATCTCCTGCTCTCTGCTGCTACCTACAAATCACTAGACCTTACTCACCATTGTAGATCTCCAAAAGAAGCCATGCTCACCTACTGACTAAGATCATACAAATACAAAGAACCCTTCTGATTCTCCAAACCAGCACCCACCTTGGTACTATGGCACTAGGAGGAACACACCATTGCTCTCCTCTCTCAGAAGGAGCTTATTTGCTCTCTTACTCTCTAGCTACAAGTTTACAATACAGCCCATGAGTCCATATATATATCTCATGCTTACAATAATTATACTACCTTAATTAAAATAATTAGACACGTAACTCAAGACTAAGACTAGCCTTCAACATGCAAACTAACAGTCTCAAAATAGATTCTCCAGAATCAACATGCAAACTGCATGTTCACGCACAGGCTACGGACGTCGGCTCCTCCATGACCGATGTTGACATACTGGTAACCAATGCCGGTTGGTTCTTCACTACTATCTGACTGACATTGATTGATCAGACCGATCCCTATTTCTCTGTAACTGGTTCTGCAACTCTCCGCAACTCTGCATCCTCCGTAACTTCTCCTGTTTGCATCCTGGTGAAGCTTTTAGCTCCACAACCTAACATAAACTTGTCTCAATTTTTTTAACTTATTGGTTTCCATAAGTTTATCTTGTCAACATTTCCATCTCTTAATATAATTACATAAGCCATTTAAATTAGGCCTGCAATCAATTTTAATTCAGCCTGCTTTAATAAGTATATTGTATTTCACTTGCAAATACCAAATCATATGAAATTATTAAGTCACTCCACTCACATGGATTGACTTAGTGCTTCCCTATGTATTGGTCCAATTCAGTTATCTTAATTGAATTTTTAGTAGTAAATTTTGCATAAAAACTGATTAAATTTACTAACAATTCTATCAAATTTAAGTGCCTCATTCAATTATGGTTTCAATGTCCATCTTATTTAGGAGTTCCACAGAGTCAATAAACAACTATGTTACCAATTCCTTGATAAATAGTAATATTTTAAGTATTTACTTATTATTTATTTACCCACAAACTTCTCCATAGATAGTTTGAAATAAAATTTATTTTAACTTTCATTAAATTAAATTTCCTTTTTAATTAATTTAGTTGGATAAACATTGTGATTTATATTCATTATTACCAAACTATGGTATTCATTTCAGATTGAACCATAAATTACTTTGTGAAAACTAAATTAGATTTAAGTAGGAGTTAAATTAGGTTAACACAATGTTTTATTTTTTTATAATATAGTGTATCTAAATAGGCTAAAACTATTGAACTTAATATTATATAAGATAACACATAAACTACAAAAATAAGGATTGATAAAGAGAGATTGATTTCACTTATTAAATATATAAATGACCAAGAGATAAGACACTTAGATGATTTGATGTTTTATATTACTCACTATCTGTGAATCCACTAAATGATATGTAATAGTTATGTGATTGCTTGGTTTAGGAAATAGATAGTCAAAACTTACATGGACACTACTAGAAAATCCTAGACACCTATGATAATTAGTAATGTCCACTATCTATCCATACTATATAGATTTATTTTTTGGTTTTCTTAACCACAAATAATTGCATATGCTTTTGTAAATGATTTATGTATGCTCCCTTGTCCTTGGTCCTATGAATAGATCCTAATTTTTCATCTTTGTTCCATGGAACCCTAGCTCCAATTTTGACACCAAATTGACCTGAAAGAAGTGGGATAAAATAATGGTTAAATAACACCAACCACTCCCTACTTTTTTCCTCTCTATTTCATGAAATCCTAGCTCCACTTTTGACACCAAATTTCCCTGAAAGAATGTATAGCTTGAATAACCCCAACCACTCCCTACCAAGTAACTCAACATTTCCTATATTATAATAATATGAATAGGGCTCAAACCACACATAATTATCCCAACTAGGTATGTGTGTGTTAAATCATGTTCCATTAAAATGCAATGGAATTATTCATATTTTAACACTTGAAAAAATGCAACTTTATCCTTATGTTTGTATTTAGACTTGTATTTAGGACTATTCCTTCAAAGCTTTCTAATATTTGTATGATTTTAGATAATGCATCAAGGATGTGATAATAAATTTCTCAATTTGCAAGTAGGTTTTCAATTTAATTTCCAAGTGAGTAAGACCTTAGGCTTTATTTGTATTTTTATATGACTCTTTGGTATTTCCCCCATAACTGACATAAGAAATGTTTTTAGGATAACCTAAGAGAGATGTTTTAATTTTAAAATTAGTTGTTGAGGATACTATAAAACTAACAGTAGAGGTAGACACCATTATTAACTTCTAACTATTTTTCACATTATACAAAAACATAAATTCAAGGATTTAGAATATAGTGATAATCTATGAAAGATTATAGACTATTCTGGCATAGACTAGGTAGATCCTAAATATGATTGATAAAAAATTGGATTGGACAAGTAAATATATGGATAAATGGATAGTATAAAGTGTATACAAAATTTAAATGTGTATGCATAAGTCATTTATGTCAAAGTATGTAATAACTCTCATTTCCAAGGTCTCATACCAAATTTATGTATCTAAAAATGCCAACCTTTCAAACTAGTATTGAAAATGCTATATCAAAAGGTCAAAAGAAATAAATCTAGTACATGCATGTAACCACATTTAGTGTTTCAAGGGATGTCCTAAATATTTAGCTTTTTTCATGCAAAAATTTCAAGGAAGCATGCATAAATTGGCATCCACTCATGATATAAAATACAAAATAATATAGATCATTGAACCATTTGAAATTGAAAAGTCAATGAATGAATACACCTATGAGTATATGAATAGAGATTCCATTGGAACTCATTTTGATAATTTCATGGGGTGATTATGCCCAAAGGATATGCCATTGCTAAAAACATGGGTTGAAAAGTATAAATGCCTCAACCCCCATTAGAGACAATTTCTAGAAATTGAGTGGCGTAGAATGTCAATCACACCAGTTACACTATCATTATAACTATTTTGGTGGAACCATGAAATAGGTTCATATAAAAATTGTTAGGTGTGGAGCCTGATTGTCTTTCAAGATTAGAGATTAAAATTTTGATGATTATTTCAACTAGGTTTGGATCCCATTCTTTGTATCCCTGTTGGTGTAGGGGGTTGCAAGGGATATAGGTTTAGTTGAAAATGAAATAGGTTTAAAACTAAAGTGTCTTAAATCGGATAATGAAGATGAGTATTATAGTAATGCTTTTAATAATTACTATTCATTAAGTATAATTCACAGACAAAAAATAGTTTTAGGAATACCATAATAAAATGCTGTGTCAAAAAGAATGAAAATGACTATTATGGAACATGCCAAATGCATGAGATTGCATGCAAGTTTGCCTTTACAATTTATGGAAAATGCTATAGATACAATAATTTATCTGATAAATAGAGGACCTTCGAGTGATTTGGATGGTGGAATACTAGAGGAGGTATGGACTGGAAATAAGGTAGATTATTCTTTTCTAAGAATTTTTGGTTGACATGCATTTTATTATATTGACAAAGATCATAGGAATAAGTTAGAAGCTAAGTCTCATAAATGCACATTTATTGGTTATAGAATTGATGGCTATGGATTCCTATTGTGGAATATGAAAGATAAGAAAATAATCAGGAGTAGAGATGTTGTGTTCCATGAAAACATCATGTATAGGGACCAATTGTAGGAAAAGAAGCAAGAAGAATACAAAAAAATATATACAATATTAGAAAACATTACAAAAAAACATGTCTCAAAGGTTCTTGATCAAAATATGCAACAAGAATAGGTACCTCAAACCCTTGTTAGAAGATCTACAAGATTAAGTAGACCACCAGATCATTTTTATCCTTCTTTATATTATTTATTAATTACTGATGGTGGTGAGCCAAAAATCTTTGAATAAGTACTGCAGATTGATGCCAAGGATAAGTAGGAGAAAGCTATGGATGAGGAGTATTATGATATAATAGAAAACTAGACATGGGATTTGGTAGAGCTTCCCAAAGGAAAGAAGGCATTGAAAAATAAGTGGGTATATAGGATAAGGAGGACCATTGTGTATATTTTAAAAGATTTGAAAATGGTAGCGATATAATTTTACTTTTACATGTAGATGATATGCTTGTAGTTGGTTCCAACATGCACAATATTAATGTACTAAATAAAAAGTTAAGTGATTGCTTTTATATGAAGGATCTACGTGCAGATAAATAGATCCTTGGTATGAGGATAACTAGAGATAAAAATAATAGGAAGCTAGAATTATTAGAGGGAGAGTACATCAGAAAAGTGTTGGAAAGAATTAATATGTAAAATGAAAAAGTAGTTGGGACACATTTGGATGCACACTTTAAATTAAAAAAGGAACATTATCCTAAAACACAAGAAGAAAATAACCTAATGTTGAAAATTCCATACTCATCAGTAGTTGGTAGTTTAATGTATGAAACAGTGTGTACGAGGCTAGACATTGCACATGCAATGGGAGTGGTGATTAGGTTCATGAGTGATCTAGGAAAGGAACATTAGAAGGCAGTAAAATTAATCCTTTGTTATTTAAGAGGGATCATAGATACAGTGTTAAGCTATGGTGGATTAGATGTGACATTACAGGGATATGTTGACTATATATAATTAATAGTACATATTTTTATTTTATATTATTATGATATCAAAAACCACTGTTTTCTATAAGATGAATAAATTGAATTATATATATATATATATATATATATATGCATGTATATGTATGTATGTATGTATATATATATACATACATACATACATATATACATATATATATACGTATATATATATATATATATATATATATACATATACATATATATATATATATATAATTCAATTTATTCATCTTATAGAAAATAGTGGTTTTTGATGTCATAATAATATAAAATAAAAATGTGTAATATTAATTATATATATATAAAATTAATATTACATATTTTTATTTTATATTAGTATGACATCAAAAACCACTATTTTCTATAAGATGAATAAATTAAATATTGTGTGTGTGTGTGTGTGTGTGTGTATGGTAGGTGAATTAGATAGTAGAAGCACTACATGGTATGTGTTTATATCAGGTGGTACAATAGTTATTTGGGTATCACAATTATATAAGGTTGTGTCACTTTCAACCACAGAGGTTGAGTATGTTGTTACTACAGAAGCAAGTAAGGAAATAATTTGGTTTCAAAGGTTGATGAAATAATTGGGACATAGTCAAGAAAGATGTACACTATATAGTGATAGTTAGAGTGTAATCCATCTAGAAAAAAACTCATATTTTTACTCCAAGACAAAACATATTTAGTTGTGATATCATTTCATTCATTCAGTGATAGAGGAAGAGCAACTAAAATTGGAGAAGATACATACCAGTAACAATCAGGTGGATATGATGAACAAGGTAGTTACAAGAGAGAAGCTAAATATTTGTTTAGCTTCTATTGGTCTTCATAGATGATAATTTAAATTAATGAACTTGTCCAAGTCCAGATAGTATATTAGATACAGTAGCGGTAGAGTTGTTGCAATCAGTCTCCAAGTGGGAGATTATTAGGTGTGAAGCCTGATTGTCTTCCAAGATCAAAGGTTAGAATTTTGATGATTATTTTAGCCAAGTTTGGATCCCATTATTTGTATCCCTATTGGCATGGGGGGTTGTGAAAATTTTATTAAAATTACCTTATAAAATTTTAATTTTATAGTCAATCTAGGTCATTGATTGTAGGTTTCTAACTCTGATGGTAGAGGTTATGTTTAGGTGTTTTTCACCCTAAAATGTATTGACATATGGCTGAGATGTATATGAAGAAAAATTAACAAAGAGTGGAGGCAAATAATGGGAGAGAGGTCTAACAGGGTTTATTACAAGATTTTGTTTCTCTCTTGTATTGTTGAAAATAATATACTAGACAAGTTTGGTGGATGTAGCCCATTTTGAGTGAACCACATTAAATCTGGTCTCTTATTATGTGTATGTTTTTGTTTATTTTATGAATGTTTGATTAATTTTTTTCATAGTTTCTCTTGTATATGATTTGGTATAAATCTAGTTTTTAACTATCCTAACAAGTGGTATCAGAGCAAAGGTTTTTTACATAATTTTAAATCATAGGAAGAAAAGGGTTTGACCTCAAGTGGGAGCTATTGTGGATGAAAATAAATCTAAGGTGGAGAATTTTAATGGATAAAACATTAGATTGTGGAAGGTGCAGATGAAGGATTACCTTTACCAGAAGGACCTATATTTGTTGTTGGGAGGGCAAGCCAAGAAGCCATCAACAATGTCAGATGAAGACTAGGAACTATTGGATTAAAAATCCCTTAGAACCATACGGTTGTGCCTTGCATCTTCTGTAGCATTCAACATATCATAGGAAAAGACAACAAAAGGTCTTATGAGTGTATTATGTAAGTTATATGGAAAACCCTCTGCCTCAAACAAAATATTTGTGATGAAAAAATTATTTAACATGAAAATAGTTTAATACTAGATCATTTCAATGAGGTTAACACAGTTACTAGTCAGTTACATTCTATAAATATTGACTTTGATAATGAAGTTAAGGCTCCTTTTATTCTTTGTTCCTTGGTTGAAAGTTAAAATAGCTTGGTAATGGTAGTAAGCAACTATTTGTCTAACAATGTCAAACTGAAGTTTAAATATGTGGTAGGTGTTATCCTAAATGAAGAAATGCAAAGGAAAAACATAGGTGAAACATCCATATCTAAAAATGCATTGACAATGGAGAATAGAGGAAGGTAGAAGAATAAAGGAAGAGGAAATTAAGAAAAATCAAAAGGGGGTGCAAGATCTAAATCAAGAGGCAAGATGGAATGTTGGGTCTATGGCAAGCTAGGACACACAAAGAAAGAATGTTAGTTTTGAAAGGAAAAAAATAAGTAATGACCAATATGAAGGTAATAGAGAAGAAAAAGTATCATGTGATGTATTACAAGATGCTCTTATACTTTATTTGGATAATATTGTTGAATCTTGGGTTTTAGATTCAGGTGCCTCTTTTCATGCTACCCCTCATAAACATTATTTTATAAATTATGTTCAATGTAATTATGGGAATGTTTGTGTTGGTAATGATGAACCTTGTAGCATTGTTGGAAATTATAAAATGAAAACACTTGGGTTTTGAAGGATGTCAGGGAGGTTCTAAGCTTGAGGAGAAAATTGATCTTTATAGATCAGTTGGGTAATGAGGGTTGTATGGTCATATTTACATCCAAATTATGGAAGGTTACAAAGGGTTCTTTGGTGGTTACAAAAGGTAAGAAAGTAGGTACTTTATATTTGACTACAAATAATGCTAATTCATCTTGTGTTATAAATGTTACAAGTAAAGATGTAGCTTTATGGCATTACAGACTTGACCACATGAGTGAAAAGGGAATGAAGACCCTATATACAAAGGATAAATTACCAGTTTTGAAAGAATTAGATCTAGACTTTTATGAGCATGATGTATATGAGAAAAAATTTGTGAGGTTTCTTAGGGTTGGAGCAGCGAAGAAAGAGCAAAAGTTAGAGATTATGCATACAGATGTATGGGGACCAACTCAGCTATCCTCACTTGGTGGTTCAAATTATTATGTTACTTTTATTGACGATACAACTAAGAAGGTTTGGGTATACTGTATAAAAAAGAAGTTTGATTTTTTTGATACATTCAAGAAATGGAAAGCTTTAGTTGAAAATGAAATAGGTTTAAAACTAAAATATCTTAGATCAAATAATGAAGGTGAGTATTATAGTAACACTTGTAATGATTATTATTCATTAAGTGGAATTCATAGACAAAAAATAGTTCTAGGAACACCATAATAGAATGGTGTGTCAGAAAGAATGAACAAGACTATTATAGACCATGCCAAATGTATGATATTGCATGCAAGTTTAACTTTATAGTTTTGGGTAGATACTGTAACTATAGCTATTTATCTAATAAATAAAGGACCTTTGAGTGCTTTGCATGGTGGAATACCAGAGGAGGCATGGACTAGAAAGAAGGTAGATTATTGTTTTCTAAGAGTTTTTGGTTCTGAAGAATTTTCTTACATTGACAAATATCATAGGAATAAGTTAGATGTTAAGTCTCAAAAATGTACATTTATTGGTTATGAAACTAATGATTTCGGATTCTAGTTGTGGAATATGGAAGATAAGAAAATAATCAAGAGTAGATATGTTGTGTTTCATGAAAACATCATGTACAAGGACTAGTTGTAGGAAAAGAAGCAAGAAGAATCCAAAAAGGAATATACAGTATTAAAAGACATTACAAAAAAACATGTCCCAAAAGTTTCTAATCAAAATGTGCAATAAGAACAAGGTACCTCAAACCCCTGTTAGAAGATCTACAAGATTAAGTAGACCACCTAATCTTTTTTCTCCTTCTTTATATTATTTATTATTTACTGATGGTGGTGAGCCAGAAAGCTATGAAGAAGTAGTTCAGATTGATGCCAAGGATAAGTGCGAGAAGCTATGGATGAGGAGTATGATGCTCTAATGGAAAATTAGACATGGGATTTGGTGGAGCTTTCCAAAAGAAAGAAAGCATTGTAAAATAAGTGGGTATATAAGATAAAGGAGGAGTATGCAGGTAAAAATAAATTCAAGGCTAGAATGGTGGTTAAAGGTTTTGCATAAAAGAAAGGTATTGATTTTAATGTAATATTTTCTCCAGTTTTAAAAATGACTTCAATTAGAACTATTTTGAGCATAGTAGCTATTGAAGATTTACACTTAGAACAGTTAGATGTAAATACTACTTTCCTTCATGGGTATTTGAAGGAGAAAATATACATGAAGCAACCACAAGGTTATGAAGTTAATGGTAAGGAGAATTCAGTGTGCAAATTAAAAAAGAGCTTGTATGGCTTGAAATAAGCTCCAAAATAATGATACATTAAATTTGACAGTTTTATGATGGAATAAGATTATTCTAGATGTCACTCAGACCATTGTGTATATTTTAAAAGATTTGAAAATGATAGTTATAAAATTTTACTTTTATAAGTAGATGATATGCTTGTAGCTAGTTCCAACATGCACAATATTAATGTACTCAAGAAATAGTTAAGTGATTTCTTTTCTATGAAGGATTTAGGTGAAATTGAATAGATTCTTGGTATGAGAATAACTAGAGATAGAAAAAATAGGAAGCTAGAATTATCACAGGGAGAGTACATCAAAAAAGTGCTGGAAATATTTAATATGCAAGATGCAAAATCAGTTGGGACACTTTTGGTTGCACACTTTAAATTAACAAATGAACAATGTCCTAAAACACAAGAAGAAAGAACCTGATGTCAAAATTTCATACTCATCAGTAGTTGGCAGTTTAATGTATGCAATGGTGTGTACTAGGTTAGACATTGCACATATAGTGGGAGTGGTGAGTAGGTTCATGACTAATCCAAGAAAGGAACATTAGAAGGTATTAAAATGGATCCTTTGTTACTTAATAGGGACCATTGATACATTGTTAAGCTATGGTGGATCAGATGTGACATTACAAGTATATGTTAACTCAGATATGATAGTTGACTTGGATGATAGAAGAGGCACGAAATGGTATGTGTTTATAATAGGTGGTACAACAGTTAGTTGGGTATCACAATTATAGAAGATTATGACACTTTCAACCACAGAGGCTGAGTATGTTGATGCTATAGAAGCAAGCAAGGAAATAATTTGGTTTCAAAGGTTGATGGAAGAATTGAGACATAGTCAAGAAAGATGTACACTACATAGTGATAGTCACAGTGTAATCCATCTAGCAAAAAACTCATATTTTCACTCCAGGATAAAACATATTAAGTTATAACATCATTTCATTCATTTAGTGATATAGAAAGAGTAACTAAAATTAGAGAAGATACATACCAATAAAAATCTTGTGGATATGATGACCAAGGTAGCTACAAGAAATAAGCTAAAGATTTGTTTAGCTTCTGTTGATCTTCATGGATGATAATTTAAATTAATGAACTTATCCAGGTCTAGATAGTATAGTGGATGCAATAACGGTGGAGTTGCTACAATCAGTCTCCAAGTGGGAGATTGTTAGGTGTGAATCCTAATTTTATTCTAGGATCAGAGGTTAAAATTTTAATGATTATTTCAACTGAGTTTGAATCCCATTCTTTGTATCTTTGTTGACGTGGGGGGTTGCAAAAAATTTATTAAAATTGTCTTGTAAAATTGTAATTTTATAGTCAATTTGGGCCATTGATTGTAGGTTTTCAAAGCTGATAGTATAGGTTCTATTTATGTTTTTTTCACCCTAAAATATATTGACATATGGTTAAGATGTATGTGAAGAAAAATTAGCATAGAGTGGAGGTGGAAAAGGGGAGAGAGGTGTAACAAGGTTTGTTACAGGATATTGTTTCTCTCTTGTATTATTGAAAACAATATACTGGACAAGTTCGGTGGATGTAGCCCATTTTTGGTGAATCATGTTAAATATAGTGTCTCCTTTTATGTGTATATTTTTTTTATTTTTTAAATGTTTGATTAGTTCATTTCATAGTTTCTCTTGTATGCGATTTGGGATAAATCTAGGTTTTAATTTATCCTAACAAGTGGTATCAGATCAAAGGTTTTTTACATAGTTTTAAATGGTAGGAATAAAAGGGTTTGAAATCGAGTGGGAGCTATGGTGGATGAAAATAAATCTAAGTTGGAGAATTTCAATGGACAAAACTTTATATTGTAGAAGGTGTAGATGGAGGATTACCTTTACCAAAAGGACCTATATTTTCCATTGAGAGGACAAGCCAAGAAGCCATCGATAATGTTAGATGAAGATTGGGAACTATTAGATTGAAAATCCCTTAGAACCATATGGTTGTGCCTTGCATCTTCTGTAGCATTCAACATATCATAGGAAAAGACAATAGAAGGTCTTATGAATGCATTAGGCAAGTTTTATGAAAAACCCTCTACATCAAATATAAAATTTGTGATGAAAAAATTGTTTAACATGAAAATGTTTGAAAATAGTTTAATACCAGATCATTTAAATGAGTTTAACATAGTTACTAGTTAGTTACATTTCATAAATATTGAATTTGATGATGAATTTAGGGCTTTTCTTATTCTTTGTTCCTTGTTTGAAAGATGGAATAGCTTGGTAATGGTAGTAAGCAACTATGGGTCTAACAATGCCAAAATAAAGTTTGAAGATGTGGTGGGTATTATCCTAAGTGAGGAAATGTGAAGGAAAATCACAAGGGAAACATCCATATCTAAAAATGCATCAATAGTGGAGAATAGAGGAAGGTAGAAGAATAGAGGAAGAGGAAACCATGGGAAATCAAAAAGGGGTGCAAGATCTAAATCAAGAGGCAAGACGGAATTTTGGGTCTGTGGCAAGCCAAGACACAAAGAAACAATGTTGGTTTCTAAAGGAAAAAATTGGGTAAGGACCAACAAGAAGGTAATAGAGAAGTAAATTTAGTAGATGATGTATTACAAGATGCTCTTATACTTTTTTTGGATAATATTACTGAATCTTGGGTTTTATATTTAGGTGCCTCTTTTCATGCTACCTCTCATAGATATTATTTTATAAATTATGTTCAAGTTAATTATGGAAATGTTTGCCTTAGTGATGATGAACCCTGTAGCATTGTTGGAAAAGAAAGTGTTCATGTTAAATTATAGAATGGAAACACTTAGGTGTTGAAGGATGTCAGGCATGTTCCAAGCTTGAGGAGAAATTTAATCTATGCAGGGCAGTTGGGTAGTGATGGTTGTATGGTCACATTTATAGCCGAATCATGGAAGGTTACAAAGGGTTCTTTGGTGGTTGAAAAAGTTAAGAAAGTAGGCACTTTATATTTGACTACAACTAATGCTAATTCATCTTGTGTTGTAGTTGCTACATGTAAAGATGTAGCTTTGTGGCATTATAGACTTGACCACATGAGTGAAAAGGGAATGAAGACCCTACATGCAAAGGATAAATTACTAGTCCTAAAATAATTAGATCTAGATTTTTTTTAGCATGGTGTATATGGGAAACAAAAATGTCTGAGGTTTCTCAGGGTTGGAGCAACCAAGAAGGAGCAAAAGTTAGAGCTTATGCATATAGATGTATGGGGACTAGTTTGGCTATCCTCACTTGGTGGTTCAAATTATTATGTTACTTTTATTGATGATACAACTAGGAAGGTTTGGGTGTACTTTATAAATAAGAATTATGATGTTTTTTATACATTCAAGAAATGGAAATCTTTAGTTGAAAATGAAACAGGTTTAAAACTAAAATGTCTCAGATCAGATAATGAAAGTGAGTATTTTAGTAACACTTTTAATGATTACTTTTCATTAAGTGGAATTCATAGATAAAAAATAGTTCCAGGAACACCAAAATAGAATGGTATGTCAAAAAGAATGAATAGAACTATTATATAGCATGCCAAATGTATGATATTGCATGCAGGTTTGAATTTACAGTTTTGGACAGATGTTGTAACTACAACTATTTATCTGATAAATAAAGGACCTTCAAGTGCTTTAGATGGTGGAATACCAGAGGAGGCATGGACTATAAAGAAGGTAGATTATTCTATTATAAGGGTTTTTGGTTGCGAGGCATTTTATTATATTGACAAAGATCATATGAATAAGTTAGAAGCTAAGTCTCAGAAATGCACATTTATTGGTTATAGAACTAATGACTATGAAAGATAAGAAAATAATTAGGAGTAGAGATGTGTTCCATAAAATGTCATGTACAAGGACTAGTTGCAAGAAAAGAAGAAAGAAGAATCAAAAATGGAGTATATAGTATTAGAAGACATTATAGAAAACATGTCCCAAAGGTTCCTAATCAAAATATGCAATAGGAACAAGTACCTCAAACCCCTGTTAGAATATCTATAAGAGTAAGTAGACCACCTAATCATTTTTCTCCTTATTTATATTATTTATTACTTACTTATGGTGGTGATCCAAAAATTTATGAAGAATTAGTACAAATTGATGCCAAGGATAAGTGAGAGAAAGCTATGGATGAGGAGTATGACGCTCTAATGGAAAACCAAACATGGGATTTGGTGGAGCTTCCAAAAGGAAATAAGGCATTATAGAATCATTGGGTATACAAGATAAAGGAGGAGGATGTAGGTAAAAACAAATTTAAGGCTAGAATGGTGGTTAAACGTTTTACATAAAAGAAAAGTATTGATTTTGATGAAATATTTTCTCCAGTTGTTAAAATGACTTCAATTAGAACTATTTTGAGCTTAGTAGCTATTGAATACTTATACTTAGAAGAGTTAGATGTAAATACTACTTTCCTTCATGGGGATTTGAAGGAGGAAATATACATGGAGCAGCCACAAGGTTATGAAGTTAATGGTAAGGAGAATTTTGTGTGCAAATTAAAAAAGATCTTGTATAGCCTAAAACAAGCTCTAAGACAATGATACATTAAATTTGATAGTTTTATGATGGAATGGCATTATTCTAGATGTCACTTAAACCATTGTGTATATTTTAATGATTTGAAAATGGAAGCTATATAATTTTACTTTTATATGTAGATGATATGCTTATAACTAGTTCCAACATGTACAATATTAATGTACTCAAGAAATAGTTAAGTGATTGCTTTTCTATGAAGTATTTAGGTGCATCTAAATAGATCCTTGGTATGAGGATAACTAGAGATAGAAAGAATAGGAAGCTAGAATTATCACAGAGAGAGTAAATAAGAAAAGTGTTGGAAAGATTTAATAAGCAGATTGCAAAATCAGTTGGGACACCCTTGGCTACACATTATAAATTAAAAAAGGAACATTGTCCTAAAACACAAGAAGAAAAGAACTCGATGTCAAAATTCCATACTCATTACCACTTGGCAATTTAATATATGTAGTGGTGTGTACGAGGCTAGACATTTCACATGCAGTGAGAGTAGTGATTAGGCTCATGAGTAATCTAGGAAAGGAACATTAGAAGGCAGTAAAATGGATCCTTCATTACTTAAGAGGGACCATAGATACATTGTTAAGCTATGATGGATCAAATGTGATATTTGTTGGGTGAATATTTTGTCAACCAGCTAACTGGGGAGCAAAATAGGTCTCTTCAACCATAGCATAGGGAGATTGGTCATCCAAAGTTGCAGGTTTACCACATCCAAAGGGGAAAAATCTCTCCTCTCATCAAGGGGAGGTTCCCTATAGGTATAAAGGCGCTATATACTATATATATAAGCTGAAAATAATAATCAGGGATAGGACAACACCATCCATCTCTCTTTTTTCATAGATGATGTACACAAATAGAGGAAAAATCCTGGTGAAAACACTAAAGGCACTTCTCTTTTTTCAAAAGTGTTCTTAAAAGAAGCAACAGGAGTTCTTTCAGGTAGTGACAAGTAACTGGTAACCAAGGGTGTAGTAACCAGCAGACTAAGATGTAGCACAAAGTCTCCACCTCGACTTTCCAAGAGTGAGATATGAAGGACAATGAGGGCACAAAGTCATCCCAAGGTCCTTTACACAGAAACATAATACGAAGGATAATGAGGGCACAAAGTCGTCCCAAGATCCTTTACACAAGAACAAAAAGAAAACACACTAAAGGCAATTGTGGGGGCACAAAGTCTCTCCACAGTCAGCTTCAGGGCACCTTCCTGATTACTTTCACTAGTTCTGCTTGCCAAATTAAATAAACAAGAACACTTTTAGAAGACAGACATAAGAACAATCTCCTAAAATGATACAAGTTATGATAGCACAAAGTCTAAAAACAACTTGCTTTCTCATTTAGATAAAATGATATGAACAACAATATGAGCTCAAAGTCTCAATATTCGCCTTTCAATTTGGGTAGAGTTTTGCTTCTGTTAATGGGAAGATCTCCTTTTGCATCCAATGAGAGATTACAATATATAACACTCCCAGGAAGACTTGGGCGCTTGTTTTCATGAAAAAGGCCCATGCTACATTCAATGCCTTGAATGCATTTTTAGTTTTGTCAAGGAGGGCCATGCTGGAACAAGATGGCTGCCTTAACTATGGCGTGTCCATTCATATAATATGGCTCTTCCTTGGTATGGACTGTCTAGTCCTTTCCCTAGTGTCTGCGTAGCTGTCCAATTTGCCATTACTTCTAGGAAGAAAAATAGGCTGCGTCCTTGATTTGGCATGCTCAAAAGTCTGCTTGATCTACTATTTCACCTACTAGAAATAACTCCCTTGAAGAAATTTTGGCCTTTCCTTCTTTCTACTACGATTTGAGCCCTCGAGCTATCTTTTCCCTTTCTGGTTTTGTCTTTTCCTAGCATTTGAGCTCTTAAGGCTATATCCTCAGCTTTGTTGGCTCTTTACACTCTTCCATCAATGGTTCTTCCCTTTGGAATTTTGGCCTTTGAATGCATTCCAGTCCATCATCCTTCTTAGCAATTCCTTCATGTCTTTCCTTCTTATTTTGGCCACTTTCTGTTGATCTCAACAAGTGCCACATGGCATTTTCCACTTTTAAGAGTCTTGCTAAAGATGACACATGGCAGCTTCCATCATGCTCCTAGAAACACTATAGAAACATTCAAGACTCATTTTGGATTCATGCGGATGATGACACTTGTCGTGCTCTTCTTAACCTTAGCAACTCACTCAGGGCCCACCATAGTCCTTACCAAACAAAAGGGAGAGACCACAAATATTGACACTTGTCGTGCTTCATCAAGATTTTGAAGGGACACGTGGCATCTTTTGTGGCTTTGTAGAAAAACATATTACAACCTTTCACTGTTACTATCAGAGTTGTTGCCATAATCTGGATAATGCGAGTGCAATAGATATGTGATCACATGAGTTGAAGCAAGTGCATACCACATAGATGCTAAAGCAATTTAAAAATAACATAAGAAGATAAATTGCACAAGACAAAATGGAGAAAACCAAAATTTGATTAACATGAGATGGCCAAAGTGAGGACTACAAATAGGAGAGTACGTAAGTAACTCCTCCACAAAAGGTGGATAAGGCACCCCAAGAATAGACTGTAACTCCTCCATGAAATGTGGTGACAAGGTGCTAAGCATAGAGAAGTAACTCCCATCAAGGGAGTTACATATGACATCTATGACACACACCTCCACATAAGCTAGCCTATCCCACAAATGTAGGAAAACTCCATGTATGCACAGAAAATACAATTTCCCTAATTAATAAATAGGGAAAAATAAAAACCTACACTAATACACCCCATAAGTGCAGCTTAGGTGGACAGAGTGGAAATATAAAATAGGTCTCGGCAACTAGGCCTGATGAGGTACCCATGTACAAATGCAATCTCCCATAAGATAGAGAAAAGGAGAAAACCCATAGGAAAAAACTCCCCCCCCCAAAAGAGAGACATAAAAGAAAGAAGAGGCTTGTGGGCCCCCTGAAGATGATGATGTTGCAGATGTAGACTACACCCCAAGAAGAGCTCATAAATGTATGAACTTGCTCTCGATGAAAGGTTTGGTGAAGATGTCTGCAACCTGCTCTGAAGACTGGCAAAATATCAAGTTAATGACCTGACTATGAATAAGCTCTTGAATGAAATACATGTGAATCTCTATGTGCTTGGTTTGCTGGTGCTGAATCAGATTCCTAAAAATTTGAATGGTACTTTGGTTGTCACAATAAATGATGGTGGGATACCTGATAGGAATGCCAAACTCAGAAAGAATCCCCTGAAGCCAAATAGCCTCAGTAGTTACATTAACAACTCCCTTGTACTCTACCTCTGTGGATGATATAGTAATAGCATTCTGCTTCTTGCTAGAGAAACTGATAGACCTAAACCTAAAGAGAAACTGTAACCAAAAGTGGACTTACAATTCTGTGAATTGCCAGCCCAGTCTAAATCTGTACATCTAACCGAGTCAACATCTATGCCAAATCTGTAATGAATCTCATATCTATGTGAACCCTGTATGTAATGCAAGATCCTCTTAGCTACTTTCCAATGTATCTCATGAGGTTCTTGCATGAATCTGGAGACAATTTCCACTATATATGATATGTCAGGCCTGGTGTGAGTCAAGTAGATGAGACTACCAACAAGTTGTCGATACCAAGTGACATCAACCAATGGTAAAGAACAATCAACCTCAAGCTTGACTCCTGATAGAAAGGGAGTCAGAGATGGCTTACAATCGGCCATGTGAAATTGAGCTAATAAGTCAAGAGCATACTTAGGCTATGTAAGAGAAATCCCTGAATTTGACTGTGAGATCTCGATGCCAAGGAAGTAGTGCAACAAACCCAAGTTTGTCATGTCAAATATATCCTAAAGAGATGCCTTCACCACTGCAATAGCCGATGAAGAACTCCCGGTGATCAAAAGGTCATCAACATATAGAACCAAAATCAAGAGCAAATCATCCTACCACAAGAAGTAGACATTGGGATAAGAATGGCACCTAGTGAAACCCGCTGTGAGAAGGAAGGAATCCATCTTGGCATACCAAGCTCGAGGGGCATGTTTGAGGCCATAGATAGATTTTCTAAGTTTTCATACTAAGGAAGAATCCTGAACAAATCCAAGTGGTTGCTCCATGTAGATCTCCTCCTCGAGGTCTCCGTGAAGAAAGGCACTCTTCACATCCATCTGATGCACATCCCAACCATTTGTTGTGGAAATAGCCAAGGTGAGTCGGATAGAATACATCTTTGCAATGGGTGCAAAGGTCTCTGGGTAGTCAATCCCTACCACTTGTGAGAAACCCTTGGCGACCAATCGCACCTTGTACTTATCAACTAACCCATCTGTTGCAAACTTGGTCCGATATATCCACCTACATCAAACCATCTTTCTTCCCTTAGGAAGTGAAGTCAAATCCCAAGTGTGATTTTTGATTAAGGAAGAATATTCTTCCTCCATATCACTATCCCACTCAGGGACCCCTGATGCCTCTCAAAAAGTTTGTGGATCTAAAAATGAAGCAAAGAAGGCATGTGTATCTCTCTGAAAATCCCCCTTAGTACATCTATCATCTGCGAGATCTCCTACCCAAGTGCCAGCACTCTCAAGTGTTTGTTTGGCCCAAAGTGGCCCAAAATTGGGCGAGTTAGGTGCTAACTCCTCGTCCTCTGACTAACTAGAGGTGGATGACTCTACATCACTGTCCTCACTGTCTGAACTCAAAGAAGAAGAAGATGTCTCTGGCTCAAGAACCTATTGTGGCTGATCTAAATCTAATGAGGAATCATCATGAAGAAGTAGATCCGATGAGGGAGAAGAAGTGTCAAGTGTTGAGTCTCTAAGACTCTCTTGAAAATGGAAACTTCTCTCGATGAACAACTCATGAATGACTGGATTTAGAAGGTGATACCCCTTAATACCATCCGGGTATCCTAAAAAGATGCAAGGCTTGGACTGACGTTCCATAGTTTTGCATTTCTTCTTCAGAATGTAGGCCATGGCTGGGGATCTAAAAACCCTAAGGTGCTCAACATCAGGTTTCCTTTTATGCCAAGCTTCAAAGGGTGTTATCCCTTTCAAAGCTTTGTGAGGAACCCTGTTTTGAATGTAGCAAGCACAATTGATGGCTTCGGCCTAGTACTGTGGTGCTAAGGATTTGGAGTGAATCATATAGCTACCCATCTCTTTCAAGAACCTATTTTTACGTTCTGTAACCCTATTTTGTGAGGGACTGTAAGTGACTATGCGCTACAAATCAATCCCCTCTGTGGGTGTAAAACTGTTCAAACCTGATGCTGACATACTCCCCTCTATTATCAATTCAAAGAACCTTGATGGATTTATCACTCTATTTTTCAACAAGAGCCTTGAAGTCTAGAAAATTTTCAAACACTTTAAACTTTTGTTTGAGAAAATATATCCAAGTGTACCTAGAGAAATCATCAATGAAAGTGAGGATGTACTTGGCCCTTGTGAAAGATGGTTTGAGAAAGGGTCCTGATACATCACTGTGGACTAACTCCAAAGGTTGTGAAGCCCTCCAAGCTTTGCCTTTGTCAAATTTTGCTTCGGGATGCTTCCCAAGGGAACACCCCTCACAAAGTCCTTTTGAGAATTGGACACGAGGCAAGCCAATGACCATGTCATTTTTGCAAAGTTGCTCAAGGTAGCGGTAGTTAAGGTGGCCAAACTACTCATGCCATAATTTTCTAACTCCATCTGAATGAGTCAGCAATGCTATTGGAGAATAATCTGATGCAAAATGTGAGAAGGTGTATAACTTGGCTTGTTGATCTGCCCTACCCACTACCATGTAGTATCACTATGCAACTCCCTGATAGCCACTGAATCTGGTGAAAACTCAACTCTCATGCCCCGACCAATGTGAGTGATTTGGTACACTGATAGGAGATTGATTGAAAGAGAAGGAACACTTAGAACATTATTGAATGTTCCTCCTTCCATTTCAACTGACCCTCTCCCTGCAGTAGAAACTGAAGTGTCATCACCCAAACTAATTGAAGTCATGCTACAAGGCTCTAAAGATAAAAACTCGACTAGTGAAGAGCCAATGTGGTGAGAATCACCCGAGTCGATGACCCATGAAGATGTAGAAGCTACTGTAGCTACAAGGGCCTTGCCCTTTTCTTTCTCCTTACCCTTGCCTTTTGCCTTGGTAAAATCTTGGGTAGATGAATTTTGCTTGATGGATTCAGGAACACCTATGTTGTTCTTCTCTACAAAATGAGTTAGGTGATCTATTTGTTTCTTCATGCATTTGTGTTCATCATGTCCTATATTTTTACAATAGGCACACTTAACCTTCTCTTTCTTAGGTTTAGCATTGGAGGATGAAGACTCAGTGTTGTTTTTGGCAGGATTGGTGTTTTCTTTCTTCTTCTCTTGGTCCTTGTTCTTTTTCTTCTTCTCCTTTGATGAAGTCTTATCCTTACCATTTCTAGCTATCAAAGCTTGGGGTTGAGTAGACTTCATTGTGCCCATTTGAATTAGCTTATCTTCCTCCCTAGTCAAGTCAGCAATGAATGAATCCGAAGAAGGCATTTTCCATGTAGTGCCAAGGGCACTTTTTGTGGCATGGAAAGTGGAGACAAAGACTGAATAGCTTGGAACTAACTTTGCGAGAATAGAAAGAATGAGTTGATCATCTTTCTTCTCTATCCCACATTCTTTCAATTGAAGTCTTGTAGGGTGTCAAAGTTGCTAGGACTTAGACGTATGAGTTCGTTTTTGAGCTCATGACCTCTCATCTCATCAAGATTTTCAAATAACTTTTCTAAGGTGTCCCATATGTCATTGGGAGTCTAGGAGGATTATAAATAGAAGAGAAGTTATGGAGACATAGAAAAGCTTAGTAATCCATAGGCTTCATCACTACAGTTGTACCACTTGACCTTTTCAGCATTAGTGTTGGGTTCTACTTCAGTACCCATGGTGATCCTATACAACCCTTTGCTTCTAAGAATGATTGACATTTTAAACTTCCATTCATGATAGTTGAAGGGTGTTAGGGGTTTAAGTTGAAAATAATCCATTTTTAGTTGAATTTAGGTGAAGTTGTGTTGATTGCAAGTTGTGAAATTATGCAGAAAGGAGAATGAAAGCAAAGATTTGCAAGTTATGAAAAGCAATCACACCCCCTCAAAATATTGAGCCCACCCAAATATGCAATTTCATGCTCAAAAGACATCGAACTCAGCCGAGAATGCGTCTTAGAGCAATCAGTGCAAGACTAAAGCAAATAAGACGTCAAACTCAGCTGAAAATGCGTCCCGAGAGACCCAAATTTTTGGCACTTTATAAACTAGTGTTTTTTGACAAATAACAAGCCTACACTATGTATAATTGAATTAAAAACACTTTTTCAAAAAATAGCACCCAAATCTGAGCTACCATTTGCAAGATATTAAAGGTTCAATTTTCCCGTAAACTAGTGTTATTGCAAAAAAGCACTAAAACATTAAAAAAATGCTTATTTTGAGAGAGAAAGTGGCCTTCCAACACTCATTGGATTCAGCACAAAATGAGGAATCCAAAGTAGGTTTGTTTGAGGGGGAATTTGCCTCCCACCAACCCTGGCCTCACCCTTCATCTTCGACAGGCAAAGATACAAGTTTTACTTGGAAACCCCCAAATTACAAAACTGTCTAAAAAATTAAATATTCAGTCAAATTGACTAATTTTTGTTTTATCAAGTCAATTTTAACTACAAACAAATGAATCATAGACATAATTATGGATGCCACATGTCCAAGGGGTGTCACATGGGATGCCAAGTAAGGTAGGGGCGCCAAAAAACAAACAGTCCAGATTATACTTGTAGAAAAGATAAAAGACAAATGTGTAGACCTACTGGACGCACCGTATGGCTTATTTGGCACCTTTCTAGGCAGAGAAAAAATGAAAGAGTTTTTAGACTTCAAAGCATAGCAGGTTTACCAAAAAAATGCACCATATTCAGACAAAAATAGACCTACTTTGGATGTCATACAGCTGATGGCATGGTAGAAGTGAAGGATGTTGAAGTTGGCACAGCCCAAAACTGCTTGGACCTATAGACTTGTGTGCCATATGGCCTTTTTCTACTGGAACTGAAGTTGACTACTGACTATAATGTAGAAGCTTGGCGTAGCTAAAGGTTGGTGTTGAATGCAGAAGCTTGGTGTGGACTGTAGTAGAAAGTATGCTCTACCAGATGAGTGCTACTCCTCCCTCTGCTGCTCCACACAACAATGGCACCCAAGAATAGAACCAACACCTGAAGTGAAGATAGTGAAGACACCCAAAGGCCAAGCATCCCAAGAAAACTAACTAGAAATGATATATTTTATTTATTTTAGATTAGATCTAGAAAATAAAAAAACAAAGAGAACTCCACTCCTCTTGATTTCAAAATAAACTAAAAGCATAACCAGACACATGATTATCATTCTTGGTCTGATACCATATCAGATTTGTTTCCAGAATCTGGATAATGCAAGTGTAATGGAGACGTGATCACACGAGTTGAAGCAAGTGCACACCACATAGATATTGAAGCAATTTGAAAATAACACAAAAAGATAAATTGCACAAGACAAAATGGAGAAAACTAAAATCTAATTAACATGAGATGGCCAAAGTGAGGACTACAAATAGGAGAGTACGTAAGTAACTCCTCCACAAAAGGTGGACAAGGCATCCCAAGAATAGACTGTAACTCCTCCATGAAAGGTGGTGACAAGGTGCTAAGAATAGAGAAGTAACTCCCATCAAGGGAGTTACTTATGACATTCTTATGACACCTATGACACACACCTCCACATAAGCTAGCCTATCCCACAAATATAGGAAAACTCCATGTATGCACAAGAAATACAATTTCCCTAATTAATAAATAGGGAAAAATAAAAACCTACACTAATAGTTACCACTTGGTGCTTTCTGCGTGATTCTGTGAGAAGCTTATTGAAAGAAGCTTTAAATCTTATAAGAAGCCTAAAATGCAGATGCCGACACTTGTCATGCTCTATTGAGTTACAATGGGACACGTGGCATGTTTTGCTACTTCTTGGAAATAAACTATAAAGTGTCTCAGTAGATGACACTTGGCAGTTTTCGCTCTTGGGATTTTTTCTTTTGAGCATTCCTTTCCTTAGCTGCTCATTCCCTTCAATTTCTTTGGGTTTTCTTCCTGGGTGAATTCCTTTGGAAAAAATCTCTGAAGGAATTTTGCCTTTGTCATTTTCCTGTAGAAAAACTTTTTCAAAGGGATTCTTTTGGCCTCTTTCACTTAGTCATTTTCATCGGACAAAAAGTTTGAAGGAATTGTTCCTTTTCGGCCTTTGAAAAAATCTGAAGGAATTTTGTCTTTTTTTTGTCTTCTCTTTGACCCTTGAACCAATGTTGCCTACCCTCCACAAGGGCACTTGCCTCTAGTTCACTACCCTCTACAAGGGCATTTGTTCCTTTGGCTTTAGGGCAGCCCCTTGAACTAACCTGTTGAACCAACCTTGGGTCAACGGTTACATGGTTCAATCTCTTTATTTGGCTAAGTCCTTTTGATCTTTTAAACCAAATGCATGAACCATTTGGTCGTCAAACCCATTGAACCGATGAACTAAAATGGTTCAAGGTTCAATGGTTTAACGGTTCAAGACTTTGTTTTTCGTTAAGTGTTCACAACTGTGGAAGCTTGAAATGGTTGAACTTTGAACCTTAACAAAGCACTTAACTCTTGTTGATGACGTTGAACCTTTGAACCCATTGAACCCATTGAACCAAAATGGCTCAAGGTTTAATGGCTCAATGGTTCAATCCTTGCTTAGATGCTTGCTGATGGACATTTTTTATTGAACCAAGTCATTGAACCAATCCTGAAAAGGACCAAGTGTTGGAAACTTGTTCTTTTGATTGAACTCACCTACAAAAGCCTTTGAACCTATTGAACCTGCTAGTCCCTTTACTGAAAAAGCTTGAAAAATGAGGAATTTGAAAGCTCAGAACAAATTTTGAGAAGGAAAGAGAATATTTTGGTCTGTTGAACCAAAATAGTTCACATGTTGTCCCAAAAATGAGAAGTCTATTTTTGGGGACAACAGCTGGCTCCAGTTGGGGAACTTCCTTTAGATGACAACTTGGAACACAGTTGAGGGGAGTAGAAACTAGAATCTCTAGTGCCTTGAAGTATGCCATTGGGCTATGGAGTCATGCTACCAAAAAAGAAAGGTTCCAAAAAATAAAAGTGAAAAGCACAAAATAAAAACAAAAGACTATACAAATATACATATGTACAGGGGAACTCATTCGATACTTCAAGAGTTGAAGTGCTTTAGATGTTGCCCATTATGAGGTAGAGAAAAAAGAGTGCCATCTTGATACTTCAACAAAACTATTCTCACCATTAAATTGATGAATAGTAAAAAGGCCCCTCTATAGGGAATCAAACTTTCCATTCATCCCCTTTGGTTCTCTTCTCTTGTCCCATAGCAGGACTTGATCTCCAATCTAGAAATCATGATTCTTTGCTTTTTGGTCAAAGAGCTTCTTCACCAAACCTTGATGGGTAGTAATTCAATCCACCACTATAGTTCTCTACTCATCCAACTCAGTAAGACACATGATCCTCTTATCAAGGGAGCCTTCATATGTTTGGTCTTCAATTGCTTTAGCTAATTTCAATGCTGACAATTCCAAGGTGATTGGTATCTCAGCATTGACACCATAAAGAAGTTGGAAAGGAGACATACCAATTGCTCTCTTTGGTATAATTTTTTCTACCCATAGGGCATCGACCAATGCTTTATGCCATGTCCTTTGGTTGTCATCCACTAGCTTCTTGATGATAGTCACAAGGTTCTTATTGCTTGATCCAGCCTGTCCATTCCCTTGTGGAAAGTAATCAAAAGAGTGGGAGAGTGTAATCCCATAGTAGAAATAGAATTGAGTAATCTCTTGGGAAGTGAAACAAGTTGTATTGTCAGTGATAATCTTGGTTGGGACCCCAAACCTAGAGATGATGTTCTCTTTGAGGAAATTGCATTCTACTTATGAAGTAGCATGTTTGGTTGGAATAGCTTCCACCCATTTGGTAAAGTAATCTATTGTTGTGAGGACATAATCATGTCCAGCACTTGAATATGGGTTTATAACTCCAATAAAATCAATTCCCCATTGCTGGAATGGCTCCTTTATGACCACTGGCTTGAGAGGCAGGGCAGCTAACTTGGGTCTTCCTACAAACTGCTGGCATAGTTCACATTCCCTATCCCACTTGTAGGCATCCTAAAAGAGAGTTGGCCAGTAGTACCTGGCTCACAAAATTTTATGAGCAGTCATAGGAGTAGAAAAATGTCCCCCATAGGCCGAATTGTGGAAGGACTTCAGAAGTTGGCTTTGTTGTTCTTTGTCCACACAGCGAAGGAACACTCCATCAAGGCTCCTCTTATATAGGTCGTTGTCCCAGAGAATAAAATTTGTAGCTTTTATCTTGATGGTTCTCCTTTATTTATAGGATAGGTGAGCAAGACACTCACCATAAGTAAGGAAATGAGCAATACCTGAATACTACTCATTCATGGTGGAGACAAAGAGAACTGTTGGTGTGTCTTCCACCTCTGATTCTTCATGCTCTATTCTTTCTGGCTTGTTATCAGCAATTAATTAGCATAGCCCCTTTCCATGCACCAACTTTTTTTGCTTGATGACCATATAAAACTCCTAGATCTTTGCAACCCAATTGCCTCTTTTCATCCCAAACTCCTGCTGAGTTAGTATGGATTTGACCATGGTGTCAGGAACCAAGGCAGTAGTGTGTGAATTCAAGATGTAGAAGTGAAAATGCTTCACTACCTTCACCACTGCATAAGCATGCTTGTCCATGTTCAAGTACTTCAACTCATGAGCTTTGAGAGGACAGCTCATGAAGGAAATGGGGGATTCCATACCTTCTTTACTCTGTTGAACCAGAATTGCTGAAAGCATATGTTCTAAAGCATAATTGTATATGGTGAACTCTTTGTTATATTCTAAAAAAACTAGAATTGGGGCATGGGCAATGGCAGTCTTGATATCCTCAAATGTTGACTTGCCTTCTTCAATCCAGCTAAAGGTGGCCTTATTCTTCATCATGTTTACAATGTGCCTAGTCTTCTCAGCAAAATCAGGGATGAACCTCCGTAAGAAATTCACCTTTCTAAAGGAGTGAATAACAGTCTTACTTGTGGGCAAGGTAAGATCTTGGATAGACATGAATCTTTCTAAGTTAATCTTTATGCCCCCTTTTGACATAATGTGTCTGAGAAGTTTCCCCTCTGTTACTCCAAAAATTGACTTTTTGGGGTTTAAGGAAATGCCATTCTGGCAGCAGCATTCTAGAACTTGCTGCAAATAGCGCACATGATTTGGATGATGCTTAGAAAATATGGTCAAGTCATCAAGATAAACTACAATGAACTTACCCATCTCATCCTTGAAGGCAAGGTCCATTGCTCTTTGGAAGGTGGTGCCAGCATTTATCAAGCCAAAAGGCATCCTTCTATATGCAAACGTGCCCCAAGGTGTGGTGAAAGTAATCTTATGCTAGTCTGCCTCACCAACTTCAACCTAATTATATCTTGAGAAGCCATCTAGCATTGATAACATCTCTGAACCCGTCACTGTCTGAAGCACTTGATCCATGATTGGCAAAGGATACTTATCCTTCAAGGATGCCTGATTCAAATTTCTAAAATCCACACAAAGGTGAATTTCACCATTCTTCTTCCTTACATGCACTATGTTTGCAATCCATGTGGAATAATGGATTGAGAAAATGATCCTAGCATTTAGCATTTTTTGTATCTCAGACAGAATAGTACCTGATATTTTTAGATTATATTGCTTGGACTTTTGTCTATAAGGTGTCGAATCAGCCTTGAGAGGAATGTCATGTCAAATTTCATCAGGCCTGAGTGACTTTAGGTCATCATAGGAGTATGCTAGGATGTCCATGTACTGGTTGAGCAAAGTCATGAACTTGAACCTCTCCTCAGGGGTATAGCATTTTCCAATGTTTACCATCTTGGGATTTTCCTTGGTTCCCAGATTTATTTGATCAAACTCCTAAGAGGAGCTTGAATCTATTTGTTATTGTTTGATGAATCTGTCATGATTATCAAATAGCTTCTCAAGAGAAACTAGGCCTCTGAGAATCTTATTCCCTTTAAGTTACAAGAACTCCTCACATGTGTTTGTATTTGATTTAGGAGCTGGTTCACACTTCTAAGGTACACTACCTTCAAAATGCAATGATTCAAAGCTATCATTTTACTCTAAGAAGGTAATGATTTGGGTGTCATTATTGAACACTTGCTAATGACTGGCATTATTAGGTACACTTGGTCTAAAGACTAGCTCAATAGTGTACTTGTCTCCTTTGAAGTATAGGTGGGGGACCAAGAGAGTAACTAAAATAGCCAATGCATCAGCCTGATCATTGAATTCTCTAGGAATGGTAGAGATGCTAAAAGCATCAAAGCTTTCAATTTAGTCCCAGACTAGATTGCAGTAGTGGTGCAATCTTTCATTCTTGGTTTGGTATAGGTTTCTCACCTGACAAACCACTAGTTTGACATTTCCTTTGCCATGAAGGAGCTTGATGCCTTTGTCTCGAGCAGCCCTCAATCCAAGCAATAGAGATTCATATTTAGTTATATTATTAGTGTTGTTAAACTACAACTTGTAAGATGAAGGAAAAATATCTCCTTGAGGAGATATCAACACAACCCTAGCTCTTGAACCGGTGGAGGAGTAGCTGCCATCAAATTCAAGAATTCATACCTCATTTGATATTGATTTTCCTTTGGATTCTTCTTCATTCAAAGGAGAAGATTCTTCCACACTTGCATTGCATTCTACCAATTCTTCTATTGTTTCAACTGAATGCATTTCTAGGTTGTCACCTACAGAAGCTTCATCAGATGCCTCATGAACTTTATCCATGGATAGAAAGTAGTTACCCATGCCTGAAGACTCAAATAGAATTTGAGCTTCAGGTGCTGAGGTCTGGGTAACCACGTATTTCACTTCCTTCTTAGGGAGCAGCCTCTTCATAACACCTTTGACTAGAATACTCTCCTCTAATAAATCCATACTCAATTCACCACCAACATCCCTACAAAAATTCCACCCAATAAGGATGCCATATGATGTTGGGACATTAGCTACCAAGACAGTCATCTTGATTCTTTTGTCTGGAAAGGCTGCAAATGCAAATTGGGCATCTTTGATTTGCCCCAACATTGGTACTTGCTTGTTCTCCATGGATAAACATCTACCAAGCATCTTGGTCAGTGTGAGGCCAAGGGATTTAGCCACTCTCACAAGCATGCCATTGTCTAAAGCACCAGAATCAATGATGTAATTATTCAACTGATGATCATTTATCAAAAATGAGACATAAAAAGGTTTAGTCCTACCAGGAGCAGCAGGAGGGGTAATGACAAGATTGTTCCTGGTGGGTGCATTCTTGGGGGGATCATGTGTCACCTTGGAAATTGCTTGTCTTATAGGGGCATTTTGGTTCTTCACACACTAAACCAATTTATCTAATTTCTCAAGATGGGACTGCAGAAATTCAAATTCAGACATTTGAATTTTGGTTTTTTTTATATGGTCAATGATATCAAATGTTGGAAATGAACTAGGCACAGAGGATGGGAGTTCATCCTTTTGAGTTTTGGAAGGGGGAGAACTGGACTGGAAATTTGAAGTTGAAGGTGTAGAAATGTTTGGGGTACTTACCTTTCTAGCAACTCCCAGGTTCTTTGGCTGGAAAGGCAGAGTGGTTCCACGCTTAGCAATTGAAAATGCTAGTTGAGATTGCCCCTCTATCTTCTCTTTATCAGCTTGTTGAGCTGATTGATTCTTAGACCAGGTGAATACAGCATATGACCCCTCAACTGCATTGCCTTGACTTCTGGGTTCATCCTGGTAGTTCAAGAAACTAATATGGAAGTCACCAGCTAATTCTTCCTCTTTCTCAGTGAAGATATTAGCGTCATCTTCAGGATTCAACTCAGGCTGGAATGAGAAATCTGATTCAACTTCAAGATATCTAACTGCTAAGTTGGTTAGAGGTGCTTCAAGGGCAAGGTTCCTCTATGGAAGAGGAAGGCGATTTAGCTATCCTTGATTTCTAGAAGCATGGCCCTGGTATGCTTAATTCTAAAATGTCTTCCTTGACATATCTCTATATGCAGGAGCGGATGACATCCCTTGTGCCATTTGCTTTCTGAGAGCTAGCACTTCATTTGATAGCTTTTGTACCATTGGGTTAGTGGTGACTGTAGGTGAGTATTCAAAAGATGAAGAGGATTTACCTTTATTAGGGTCTCTCCTTATCTTTCCTACCAAGATAAGGTCATCTTCTACCTCAATAGCCAAGTCCTGAGTAGCAACAAGGTTTATGTGTCTATCCTGTCTCAGCAAGAAACTCACTTTATGTAGTTGTGAGTTGATGAAGAAACACTTGAGATTCTGAGGTGTCAGCTGGGAAATCATGGGAACCTTGTGCCTCAACTTATCAAACCTAGCAATGAAGTCCCTCATAGGTTCATGGGGTTCCTTCATCTGTGTGAGTTGGTCCAGCAAGGCATGTGCATCTTCAACAGGCTTGAATCTAGCTTCAAATTTATCTTTAAGGGTGTCCTAATTAGTCATTGACTGAGCTTATAGATGGTAGAACCAGTCTACAGTAGTGCCTTGTAGTGTCTCTATGAATAGCTTGACTATTATGTCTTCATACTCCACACCTATTACATCACAGGCTATGCTGAAGGCAGCAATATGTTCATCAAGGTGAACTTTCCCATCACCAAAAAATTTGGAGAAATTCTTTCTTGAGCTGCATGGAAGCTCATGTAGAGGTGGGGTCAATTTTAGTGGACCAAAAGAGTTACCCCAGGGGCCTTGAGCCATGATTTGATTATGTAAAAGTGAGATCACAAATCTGGGTGGAGTATGGATAGGCAAAGCTCTGTTAGTAGTAGAAAAAGAAGCTCTGCCTTGTGTTGGTGACCTGGTAGGGCTAGGACGAAGACTCCTAGTTCGTTGAAGGTGAGGTTGTGGAAGAAATCAATCAAAATTACTCTATTGCACCAACTCAAAAGCAGGGTCAACAACACCTTGAGATTTCTAGCTTTTGGTATAATGTGGAGTTGCCAAATTGTAGAACAAAAATGGAAAAGAGCAGGATCTGCTTCAGCTTGAAGCTTGAGACTTCAAACTACGCGCTCTTCCCCAGTTGAGTTGCCAAAAACTATTGGGTGAATATTTTGTCAACCAACTAACTGGTGAGCAAAATAGGTCTCTTCAACCATAGCATAGGGAGATTGGTCATCCAAAGTTACAGGTTTACCACATCCAAAGGGAAAAAATCTCTCCTCTCATCAAGGGGAGGTTCTCTATAGGTATAAAGGTGCTATATACTATATATATAAGCTAAAAATAACAATCAGAGATAGGACAACACCATCCATCTCTCTTTTTTTAGAGATGATGTACACAAATAGAGGATAAATCTTGGTGAAAACACTGAAGGCACTTCTCTTTTTTTAGAAGTGTTCTTGTAGGAAACATCAAGAGTTCTTTCAGGTAGTGACAAGTAACTGGTAACCAAGGGTGTAGTAACCAACAGACTGAGATGTAGCACAAAGTCTCCACCTCGACTGCCCAAGAGTGAGATACGAAGGACAATGAGGGCATAAAGTCATCCCAAGGTCCTTTACACAGAAATATAATATAAAGGATAATGAGGGCACAAAGTCATCCCAAGATCTTTTACATAAGAATAAAAAGAAAACACACTAAAGGCAATTATGGGGGCACAAAGTCTCTCCATAGTCAGCTTCAGGACACCTTCCTGATTACTTTCACTAGTTTTGCGTGCCAAATTAAATAAACAAGAACACATTTAGAAGACAGACATAAGAATAATCTCTTAAAATGATATAAGCTATGACAGCACAAAGTCTACAAATAACTTGCTTTCTCATTTAGATAAAATGATATGAACAACAATCTGAGCTCAAAGTCTTAGTATTTGCATTTCAATTTGGGTAGAGTTTTGCTTCTGTTAACGAGAAGATCTCCTTTTGCATCAAATGAGAGATTACAATATATAGCACTCCCAGGAAGACTTGGGTGCTTGTTTTCATGAAAAAGGCCCATGCTGCATTCAATGCCTTGAATGCATTTTCAATTTTGTCAAGGAGGGCCATGTTGGAACACGATGGATGCCTTAACTATGACGTGTCCATCCATCTAATATGTCTCTTCCTTGGTATGGACTGTCTAGTCCTTTTCCTAGTGTCTGCATAGTTATCCAATTTGCCATTACTTCTAAGAAGAAAAATAGGCCACATCCTTGATTTGGCATGCTCAAAAGTCTGCTTGATCTACTGTTGCACCTACTGGAAATAACTCCCTTGAAGACATTTTGGCCTTTCCTTCTTTCTGCTACGATTTGAGCCCTCAGGCTATCTTTTTCCTTTCTAGTTTTGTCTTTTCCTAGCATTTGAGCTCTCAGGGCTATATCCTCGACTTTGCTGGCTCTTTACACTCTTACATCAGTGGTTCTTCCCTTTGGCATTTTGGCCTTTGAATGCATTCCGGTCCGTCATCCTTCTTAGCAATTCCTTCGTGTCTTTCCCACTTATTTTGGCCACTTTCCATTGATCTCAGCAAGTGCCACATGGCATTTTTTGCTTTTGAGAGTCCTGCTAAAGATGACATATGGTAGCTTCCATCGTGCTCCTAGAAACACTATAAAAACATTCGGGACTCATTTTGGATTCATGTGGACGATGACACTTATCGTGCTCCAATTAACCTTAGCAACTCACTTGGGGCCCACCACAATCCTTACAAAACAAAAGGGAGAGACTACAGATATTGACACTTGTCGTGCTCCACCAAGATTTTCAAGGGACATGTGGCGTCTTCTGTGGCTTTATAGAAAAACATATCACAACCTTCCGTTGTTGTCACTTGGTGCTTTCTGCATGATTATGTGAGAAGCTTATTGAAAGAAGCTTTAAATCTTATAAGAAGCCTGAAACATGGATGTCGACACTTATCATGCTCCGCTAAGTTACAATGGGACACATGGCATGTTTCATTGCTTCTTAGAAATAAACTATAAAGTGTCTCAATAGACAACACTTGGCAGCTTCTGCTCTCAAAATTTTTTCTTTCGGTCATTCATTTCCTTAGCCGCTCAATCCCTTCAATTTCTTTAGGTTTTCTTTTTGGGTGAATTCCTTCAGACAAAATGTCTGAATGAATTTTGCCTTGGTCATTTTCCCATGAAAAAACCTTTCTGAAGGGATTCTTTCGGCCTCTTTCACTTAGTCATTTTCATCAGACAAAAAGTCTGAAGGAATTGTTCTTTTTGGGCCTTTGAACAAATCCGAAGGAATTCTATTTTTTTCTATCTTCTCTTTGACCCTTGAACCAATGTTGCCTACCCTCTACAAGGGCACTTTCCTCTAGTTCACTACCCTCTACAAGGGCATTTGTTCCTTTGGCTTTGGGGCAGCCCCTTGAACCTACCGATTTAACCAACCTATTGAACCAACCTTAGTTCAATGGTTCAATCGGTTCAATCTCTTTATTTGGCTAAGTCCTTTTGATCTTTTGAACTAAATGTGTTGAACCATTTGGTCATTGAACCCATTGAACTGATGAACCAAAATGGTTCAAGGTTCAACAGTTCAATGGTTCAAGCCTTTATTTTTTGTAAAGTGTTCGTAGTCGTGGAACCTTGAAATGGTTGAACTTTGAACCTTGACAAAGTGCTTAACTCTTGTTGATGATGTTGAACCTTTGAACCCATTGAACCCGTTGAACCAAAATGGTTCAAGTTTCAATGGTTCAATAGTTCAATGGTTCAATCCTTACTTAGATGCTTGCCGATGGACATTGTTGATTGAACCAATCCTGAAAAGGACCAAGTGTTGGAAACTTGTTCTTTTGATTGAACTCACCTGCAGAAGCCTTTGAACCTATTGAACCTGCTAGTCCATTTACTGAAAAATCTTGAAAAATTAAGAATTTGAAAGCTCAAAACAAATTTTGAGAAGGGAAGAGATTATTTTGGTCTGTTGAACCAAAATAGTTCACATGTCCCAAAAATGAGAAGTTTGTTTTTGGGGACAACAATATTATAGGGATATGTTGACTCAGATATGGCAAGTGACTTGGATGGTAGAAGAAGCACTATAGGGTATGTGTTTACAATAGGTGGTACAATAGTTAGTTGGGTATCATGGTTACAAAAGGTTGTGGCACTTTTAACCACAGAGGTTGAGTATGTTGTTGCTATAAAAGCAAATAAGGAAATAATTTGGTTACAAAGGTTGATGGAATAATTGGGACATAGTCAATAAAGTTATACACTATATAGTGATATTCAAAGTACAATCCATCTATCAAAAAACTTAGCTTTTCACTCCAGGATAAAACATATTCAGTTGTGGTATCATTTCATTCATTTAGTGATAGATGAAGAACAACTAAAATTGGAGAAGATACATACCAGTAAAAATCTTATGGATATGATGACCAAGGTAGTTACAAGAAAGAAGTTGAATATTTTTTCATCTTTTGTTGGTCTTCATGGATGATAATTTAAATTAATGAACTTGTTCAGTTCTAGATAGTACAGTGGATGCAGTAGTGGTGAAGTTGCTACAATCAATCTCCAAGTGGGAGATTGTTAGGTGTGGAGCTTGATTGTCTTCCAAGATTAGAGGTTAAAATTTTGATAATTATTTCATTTGAATTTGGATACCATTCCTTGTATCCCTATTGGTGTGGGTGGTTGCAAAATTTTTATTAAAATTGCCTTATAAAATTGTAATTTTGTAGTCAATCTGGGCCATTGATTATAAGTTTCTAGATCTGATGGTAGAGGTTATGTTTAGGTGTTTTTCACCCTAAAATATATTGACATATGGATGAGATGGATGTAAATAAAAATTAACATAGAGTGGAGGTATATAATAGGAGAGAGGTGTAATAGGGTTTGTTACAAGATTTTGTTTCTCTTTTATATTGTTGAAAACAATATACTGGACAAGTTTGGTGGATGTAGACCATTTTGTGTGAACCACGTTAAATCTGGTGTCTCTTGTTATGTGTACATTTTTATTTACTTTCTGAATGGTTTATTAATTCATTTCATAGTTTCTCTTGTATGTGATTTGGGACAAATCGAGGTTTCAATTTATCCTAACACAAATTGAAAATCTCAATCAACAACTAGATATGGATTTTAGGTTGAAATTGCTTACATAGTACCATGAATCATCATCATAGAAATAGAAAAATGTTAGCATAAACAACATTAATGTCCCAAATTTGATCCATATGTACTTCAATTTGATATAAATGTCATTATCTATCCATCAATCTAATAAATTTTCTAAATTTGAGCCATATAATCTATCTTAGAGAGTCATAAAATATCCCAACTATCCCTCATAATAATGTAAAATGCCCCACATATGGCTCAATCTTCTCAATCTATCCCAATCTAAATCATGTAATTTAACGCAAAGTCTTAATAATCTATCTATCATGGTATGAATCTCTAAGACAAACTCATTGAATACCCCCTTTTTGAGTTGAGGGATTAATCCTACGAATCATTCATCTCAAAAGAAATATATATGTGCATCATGATATAAAAAAAATTAATCATGTACACTAACTTGAAAATATATGTCATCATAAGAGGATTTGATCAATCAAACATCTATGAAACATGTAATCTAGGCTGATGGACATAAAAGTGTCATGTCAAGATATTACAATTAGGCATGCAATAAAAACCATTGTAATAGATGATGCATGATAGAAATCATGGCATAAAACACAAATAAAATAATGCATGATAAGATAATGCCATCAAACTCAAAAAATAGTCATATAAATGACACATAGTCAATGCATTTCATAAAAAACTAATACATGACGTGAAAACACATAATCAATGCATGTAGAGAAATATGCATGATAACACACATCAATCATCACATAATGTAACAATCAACATCATCAATCACATAAGGATTAAGCAATGTTAGTCCACATAATCAATAAATGTCATCATCAAATATAATAAAACACAATATCCATTTATAATAACACCCTATATATTATATGCAAGAGAAAGCCATGTATAAATAGTCAAAGTAGATCAAAATATAACACACTCATCTGATGTGCTTGTACTAACATTTATACTCTTAAGTAATGAAAGGAGTTAGAGATTAAAGTTTTATCTTGGAGGTATAGTCTTATATAAAGGTATTTGAATCTCAATAGTGGGATTTTTCCAAGGAGGTTTCCCATTATTTGGAGTCCCCAAATAAGGATATCTAGGTATTATTCTTGCCATTTTAGGTTTTCAACCTATAACATCTCTTTCAAAGTTCCACTTGAGCCAAGGGTATTTTTATGTGTCGATGAGTTACCCTAAAGGTAAGTATATTTATCCCTATTGTATTTCATTTATTTACTTAGTAGATAGTTTTTCTTTATTTATCATTATATTAGATGTATATTTTTTATCCTTACCTATGCTCCTTCTTATACTGAATAAGATAATATATCTATAAGGTTGTTTAGGCTTGCCATTATGGCCTTAGGTTGTATAGACCACCCATTTTTTTACCATTGCACCACTTACTTTCTTATTAGTTTAGTATGTTATAACTACCTTGGATCTAGCTTACCTTTGGTCTTAAATTTCTTGCATGTGGTATCCTTAATACATCATTTATACACCCTTTTGTTACCATTTTTAAACCATTTATCCACCTTGAGGGTTAATGAGATCCACAATTTGTATCATAGGTGTAAGATTTGGAATCTTATCCTCTTGACATTGAGTGTGGATTACTCTCTACTAGGTATCTGATAATTATAGGCCTTTACCCACTCTTCCAAGTATATACATGATCTATTTCTATGACCTTGTTTTTATCCTAGTCTACTGAGAGAAAGATGATTGTTATTAGTCATCATATCCAATGCATACACTCTAGGGAACTCAAGGTGAATCTTATCTCACCTCTGGTTTTATCATTTTCAGATTTTTAATCTTGCTTCTTAGCATTGAATTCATTCTCATCATACACTTTCATGAAGATTTTTTCCAAACTGTATCATCCATTTCAACACAGTTTGTTATGTTTTAAACTGTATTATCCAACCCAATACCATTTTTATATTTTATTGGATGCATATGATAACTCAATATATTTTAGTGTTTTCCACCAACTACATTGGCCAACATGATACAATCCCTTTTTTTATTATACTATATTGTCCAGCTTGATACAAATTTTTGTCTCTTAATTTTATTTCCTATTTCATCACTTAGTTTGATACAGTTTATTTGTAGCATTATTGTACATCCAACTGCATCAACTAGCTTGATATAATTATGTCTTTTCTCTTTATAAATGTAACATATATTACATCAACCTAAATAGAAAACCTATAAATATTTTTAAGGATTTTATAACAATGATCTTAATACTATGGAATTAATTAATCCCAATAAGTTTTCCAATACAATTTAAATGCCTTATTTTTTTATATTTCTCAAGATCATTCTACTTATTATTTTAAAATGGATTCCACTAGATCTAAAAGATATGACCCATATAAAGACCCTAATAAATATGGGTGAGGTCACCTAATCCAAACCAAAGAATCTGAGGATGAAGAGGAATGTGACATAGAGTTAAAAATTAAAATGAATTTTTTTCTCTAAGAGCATCCTGAGCATAGGGTCAAGGACCATGTAGTTTTCTATCACACCATGATGGAACCTCATGTGGAGTAACCCCCTTCCCATACTAGTAGTTTTTCCACAATACTTATGGAAAATCCTTTTGTGACTTCCCTCTTTCCTACTTTATCCACCATGATTATTATATCTACTAACATTTAAAGTCTCTCCTTTAGTGGGCCTAACCAAAGAGCTCACATTAATACCAACATTACTACTACATCTAATTCATCTTAATAGGCCACTGAAGCCTTTATTTACAATAAAAAATACTCATGATCCTAATCAAGTAATCTTAAAGCAACAAACCAAATGGCTAATATACAAGCTTCAAATATTTTAAATACACAAAAAATTATGCAAATTCAATCAAAACCTAAACATGATTAATAGGGGATGATAAATCAAAATTCCCTTCCACCCCCATAATAGATCATCTTGGAAACCACATTCTACAATCACCACTTTGAAAAAAGTCATCAAATACTATCAAAAGTAACCCTTAATTCCTTAGGTCACAAATCTTAAAATTACTATAATGGATCCATTGGTATTTATCTTAATTTGAAGGCTTTTGTAAATATTTATAAATACTGGGTTAAATTTAACACCTTTTTAGCTACTAAACTACTAGTCAAAACATTAACCAGTGATACTTTAGAGTGTTACGATCAACTTAAGTCTAGCTCTATTTCTAGCTTAGAAGACATAGTTAATGAATTCATCCAAGAGATTCATTCCAATGACTTCCTTGAAAATAAAATAGATATCAATTGTAAGCAAGAAGAAAATGAGATTTTCCAATATTTAGTTAAATGTTGGAAATCCTTAGCAATTAAAGTTGAGCATAATATGATAGAAAATATCATCTTCCACCTCTTTAATACCACATTAAACACCAAATTATAATACATCGTTAGTAAATTCACTCTAAAATCCCTGGATGAAGCCTTGGATCAAGCTAAAGATAAGATTTTATCTTAAAAAAACTTGATCCTTTCCAACCTAAGCCAAGAACTCAAGTGCTTATGAGACCTAAGAATAAACATGTTATTGATGATAGTGTCTTTGATACTTATGATTCCAAGATAACCTTCCATGTTATCATGCTAGGAAGCTCCAACAAAGTGACTCTCTCCCAACCCATAGTGATAAGTCCCTTCCAAACTCCTCCCCCTCTCTCACAAGTCAACAATTTTGAGGTCCATTAGCCTCTTGCCCTAGATGAGCTTAGGAGACACCATCTTAGACCCTCACCTAGAGACATTGATACTTCCCATCCTGCTAATCACTGGTATGACCCAAAAAAATTATTGGTTCCATGCTCATTGGGGTCATTATCATGATTTTGTCAAGCAACTTAAGCAGATTGAATTTGATTTATTGCTTGGTAGTATATTTGATCATGAATCCATGATTAGAGAACACCAATAAGCTTATGATAAGGTTTCTAAAGTTCATGAGTCTAAATTCAAGCATTATGTGCTTAACCAAGTTAATGCTCATATTGAAATTTATTCTAACCCTCTTCCTAATCATGATCAAAATCATAAAGCTAACAATAAACTACAAACCTATTCTTAACCTACCACTAATGTTGTTGAATATAAAACTAACCCTCATTATCCCAATGACGTGGAAAACTTGTTGAACATGAATAACATGAGGCATGTTGTTTCTTATATTGATGTTCATATTAGAAATTATACTCATCCAACTTACATAATGGTTTAGGCTTATCTTCCCCATCAATTTTCAATTGCTACATCTGATGAAATAATACTTCCATCCTTTTAAATGATCTAACCATATAGGCCAACCTGATACACTTTTATATTTACCCAATTGTATCAACCAACATGTTACAATTCTCTATCTACATATGTATCGGACAACCTAATATAGTTTTTAGTTGATCCTATTATGTCAGGAAATATAATATAATGTTTTGCTTCCATTTTTTATCCTACTATATCAACAAACTTGATACTATATTTTGTTTCTATTTTTAGGCCAAATGTATCAACCAACTCAATATAGTCTTCTTTTTTGACTAGTTATATTTAAATTGTATTAGGAAGCCCAATTAATTTTTTCTACCCCTAGTTCTAATTCTAATAGATCAGTCAACTCAATATAGTTTGATTTTATTCCTTCTGTGTTACCAATTACTTTAGTCAAGATGATATAATTTATTTATCCTATTTTTACTATACCAATAGTGGAGAGACCATACACTTTAGCTTTAAATCAAGATCACATATGTTTAGCTTCATCTACATTCAAATATAATCAATTTCAAAAATTAGTTCATCTCTTGAAATCCTATCTATCTCATATTATTTATGATGTGTGGGATCCCATATAAGATATTTATAGACTTCCATATCAAATCTGATTCCTTGAGCTCATGAGGACTTCTCCATGAAATAGAAAATTCATTGTGCAACTTTTGTTTGACATGAATATTCCTTGACCACCACCTATGGGGTAATAAGCTATGTTTCCTAGATATGAGCAAAGACTCATGCAATAATATGAAGTTATGTCTATTTATGTTGATTTCACAATAAATAAGACTCTATCTTTTATGTTTCATATTAAATATATGATTATTGAAGTAATTATACTTCATGAAAACAATCCTCATTTTTTTATTAGTGTGAAATTAAATGGCATTAGACTAAAGGTAGAATTGATTGACAAAGGTTTTGATACTTTTTTTTCACCTCTAGAGTTCATCAAATCCTTAGGACATTTTGAGTGTAACCTTAAGTTTACTCAGAGCATGTGCCAAGGATATGACCAAATGAAAATGCCTTATTAGAATGGATTTGGCTTCCTATCACATAAAACCTATGATGGTTAGGGTGAAGGTATGATCTTCAACTTTCCTCTTTCCTATAACATTTTATTGGTTATCCTTAGATTTATGCATGAAGTTCATAACCTATTTTATAAACCAATACATAAAGCTTCCCTACATGGGTTATATCTATAAGGTATAAGGTGATATCAACCCTTAGAATTTTGAATAATTCTAAGAATTTGATGTATATAAAATACCTACCCTTAAAACTTTACTAAATATCTCATTTCATGATTACCAATACTTTAATTATCCCATTCCTTAAAATAGAGGTTATATTGGTCTCACTGAGCTTATGGGAAACATCCCACCAGTCTTCCTTGATTCTAATGATGTTGAGATCAACAAGATTAACTTTAAAATGAAAACATCAAACCTTCCTCCTAGTCTCATAATTTGGTTCCTACATACTTTATGACCCCATTATATTCAAAGTCCAACTGATGAGTTTCCATCTTTTGTGATCATTCCTAAGAAGCCCTCTTCTAACAAATACTATAATTACATAGTGGTTAAATACCTCAACATGGACCTCACCACTTCATATTAAGATAATGGTTACGCCTTAGGTGATTGAAACCTTTTTGGCTCTACCCAATCCAAGGATGTAAAAACCCTATGTTATTGTTCATCCCTTCAATATTGAGAAGTGTTGTCATTGATGTCAAGATTAATGTCAAGGTTAATGTCATTGTTGTTAAGGTGTATTTGGTGAAGATGCATGGTGAGTGGTCAGCGAGATATGAGCTTGAGTGCTTGATGTGACAAGGAAGGCATTTTGAGGAAATAGAGAATTTGAAGGCAACCTAATGATTCTTTTATTGGTTGTTATCAAGGTCAATATCATAGCCCAGGTTAGCTTGATATTGGCAATATTGTCATAAAGAGGCTCTAGGTCTACATGAGGTCTTGAGAGCATGTTGACCAAAAAGAAGTTGTTGCAATGGTGTAAGAGTGTTTTTTTATGAATATTATTCTTTGATAGTATCATTGAGGTAATAATGTTTTGAGTATTAGTCCTTGAGTACAAGGTGTCTTGAGAAGCCTAGTCATAATAAACATAGCCATATCATGAGCATATGCATGGTGAGAATAAATAAGAATGTTTAGAGCATGTAAGGCATGTGAGAAAGGTGTATAATCATCAAAGAGTGTTTCAAGATCATTTTTCAAGCTTTAAGTGCTTGAGAATCCTAGTCATGACACTAGTCATAGCATGAAGAAACATTGTGAGAAGGTATGATTATGCCAGCTTGGAGAAATGATGCACATAGCCATGAGTGGTTTTTTAAGGTTTCTTGAACATGAATGTGAAGCATTAGATCACTCATCATATTCTAATGGTGAGCCTACATGGGTAAGACCTACAGACCTAGTTTGTAACTATACCACTTCTAGACCTACATGGCCTAATGAGGCATCATGATCTATTGTTAAGGTATATGAAGGATGTTTGACATTGTTTGAGCCTCTGATATGTTGTGTGAGCATGTAAGTTAGGTTGATACTATATGGAAAGAGGCTTGAAGGTCAATTTCAAGGCATGATGTGGTTTACAGGTCAAGTTATACGAAGCAAAGAGAGAGATGGTGGCCAAATGAGGTATGAGATTTAGTTTTTAACATAAGAATGAGCATGTGAGAATTTTTAGTGGTGTGATATATTATTATATGTGTGTTGACCAAGTTTGAGATCAAAGTTTGAAAGTTAAGGCAAGAAAAAGTGCTTTGAGGTCTCTTGAGTGCATAAAATGAAGGGTTCTCAATCCAAAAAGGAATTTCAAGTGTTTATTGGCACATGTAACCTATGCATGGAAACCTAATATATTCCTAGTATATGTTAAAGGTTTATATCTCAACTTTATATGCATTGGTTTTTGTAATAAGGGGTTCAGCTTTATGAACAATTGCTAACAATTGAAGATGGTTTGAACCCTCAAAGAACCCTAATAGTGACCTAATATAAAATAAGTTGTTCTTAATTTCTAAAAATGGATTAATATGTCTATTTAAGTGATTGGAGTTTGTATTCAACTCTCCCAACCACCTCCAAGTGTGATTGGTTTGTCAAGAGTGTGAGTAAACCCTATAAGAAAGTGTTAGTTTCTCAAAAAATTACTGTAGCTGTAAAAATTGACCAGGTCAAAGTTGATAAATGGGTAGAGGAAAAAGCTTGAGACTTTAATTTAATGTTCATGTTAATTTTTGGATATTTTATATCCCTAAATTATTTTGAATTGGTCATCTAAGTTGACCAATCGCTAATAGACCTAAAGGTGAAAATAGTGAGAAATCCAGGCAGTAGTGAGAAGGTGATTAAGGATGTGTTATCATGGAATAAGTATTAAAAAAAGTTAAAATATATGTTTTTCAAGACTTAAAATGCATGATCATTTTTGGTATAAGTTTTGAGGTCAGTGATTATACTAAAAAAGTTTCTCACAAGTCGAATTATCTAGCTCAATGAGGTCTGTGTACAGTGAGGTCATGAGATTGGTCTGCAAGACCAATATTTCCATTTGAATATATTATATTTTTATATTATAATGGTATAATTATACCATAATATCATCCATGTGCATGATAATTCCTTTAAATTATCTATACATGTGTTGAAGATCATTGTCACCATGACTATGCTTCAAGGTAGGCTGGTAGTTCTAGGTAAACATGTTGCAATGATGAGTTTGAGGATCTATGCCTTGAGTTGAAGTATCTAATGAACATGGTGTTTTTTATTTTTACACTAATGTCATATAAATTATTTTTATAAGGCTTGATATCTATTAAAATTGATTGAAATGTTGAATCCAAAATGGGTTGACTAGTTTAGGTTTGACTGTGTATACTAAAGATAAAAGATGGTCTACAAAACCAATATTTGACATTATATATTATGATTATTGTATTTAATATTGGTTTATAAATTTCAAATTATATTTTTAATATGTAATAGGTCACGGGAAGTGTTCTTTCAGATGTTAAAGATTAAGGTGTACATGACTGGGTTTTGGAGTGTTCTAACAATTCTAAATGAGATATTTGCAGAGAAGGGTTTGAGTATTTTTGCCCTGTGTTCTAAAGTATAAATAATATGGTGATGACACTAAGGTCATGTAACTTCTAAATATATGATTTTTTTCCATGTTTTTTTCCAAAATTGTGTTTATTCTTCAATTGTTCAAGATAGACTTTTTGTGTGTATGAAGGCCTAATTGTGAACAATGCTAACTGTGTGATTCAAGTGGTGGTTGGAGCTAAAAATTATTATGGAGAATATATTAGATTATTATGGGTATATTTTATTGGAATATTATATCTTAATTCCATGAGTGGAGTTTTAAAGTGTTCCAATGAAGGCAAAGTGTAACGTGTCCTAAAGTAGACCTAATGGAATTAGGTCTCCATGAGCCCTAAAGAGGAAATGAAGCCTAATTGAGGTATGTCAAACCTAAATTAACTCAAATAAAATTTTATTCATGTTTATTAGATTTAACAATATCATTTCCATGGCCAAACTGATTTATTAAGGGTGTTTGGCCAATCAAGAAGGATATGAACAAGAGGCTTGTATAAATATAATAAAGTTTTAGGTCTATTTGTATGGGTAGAGAGCAAAAAGTAAAATAACATATTATAGAGTATAAGAATTTATTTTAAACCATAAAATTAGTATAAAGGATATGTGATTAATATTTGACATAGGTTTAGGATCAAGGTCATATGACCTAATCAGTCTAAAGATACATAATTGAGCGAAGAGACCTAGAAGGCAATTTGAGAGGGATAAGAGTGTGAAGAGATGAAGAGGTGGTCATCATCAGTTGTTTTATAAAAAAAATTTATTAAAGGTTATAAAATTAATTAGGTGGCTGATTTTGTGTTGAGTAATCTAGGGGATTGGTGCCTCCTTGCAAGTTAGTGTTTGTTAAAGCCTAGCTGAGTTGGTGCTTAGCTAGTTGGGGTTGGTGCTCTATGTGAAGTAGGTGCTTAACTAAATTTTGTGTTTGTAATAAATGACTATAGTCCATTTGGATATATCATTTGGTTTTATTCCCATTTAGGGTTTCCCACATATATGATGTGTTCATGTGTTTTATGCTTATATGGATAGGTGTTTATGCTTACTAGATATATGTGCTTGTTTGAATGGTTCATGATTGTTTTAGTGAAATTGAAAGGAAAGGTTTTTAAAAATGATTTAACCCACCCCTCTCATAAATTTTGATTCTAATATTTGGTATTAGAGCCTGGTCCTTTGAAGCAAGTCTAAAATCCTAAAGGAGATCCTAAAAGTAAGGATGGCTAGTCAGCAAGCTCAAGGTGGTTTATCTACTAGTAAGGCTCCATTAGGATGAATATATATTTTATGTACTAAGGTCATGATATTTGATAGTTAGTTGTGGATGGCTATAGTGTTCTTCCTATTCCACCAACTGATGCAACAACTAAGAAGGATAGTGAAAATAACTCCAAAGTAACATATGCCATTATTTGTGGCCTATCAGACATATATATTTTAAATGTGATGCACTCTATATCAAAAAAATAAATATGGGACAAATTTAATCATATCTATGAATTAGACACCAAGGTGAAGATGGCCAAGTTTTAGACCCATTAGAGATAGTTTGAAAGTCTAAAGATGAAATAATTGCATCTTACCCATTGAAATTTGATGAAGTTGTCAATTCCATTAGAGGATTAGGAGAATAATTTAAAGAATCTATATTTTCTCAAAATTTATTGAGATTCAAGATTTGGATAATCTTGAAATGGATGGGCTTCATGGCATATTGACTGCCTATGAGATGAGAACAAATGAAGGAAGACCTCCCAAGAAGGAATTATTGTTTAAAGTTGAGAATAAGTCAAAACACAAGAAGTTAAATAATTAGTAATGTTCACATGTTGATGATAATGAACTAATATCCATGTTTTCTAAAAATTTGAGGTTTGGATCTAGTAAGTATAAGGGTAAGTTGCCCTTCAAATGTTTCAACTATGGTAAGATTGGTCACTTTGAATCTAAGTATCCTAACAAGGATATGTTTTAATTACATCTACTGAAGTTGGGGGGGGGGGGGGGGGGGGCGCGGGGTGGGGTGGGCGGGGGGCACGGGGCATGGGGGAGGTGTATGGGGGGAAGGTGGAAGGTAAATAAATTTTATTAAAATAATCCTCGAAATTCACTTAACATTCATGAAGCATTGATTCATTTACATACATAAACATCTATGAAAGCAAACAACATAAGGACATGAGATATATGTGGTGAACCTTATAGGGAAATAAAACCAATTTAAAAACCACTTGAAATAATTTCATATAATTAATTGATCAAACTTTTAGTGAGGCACTAACCCCACAAGGAGCACCAACCCCTCACTAGTCAAGCACCAATTCAGCTAGTCCTTTAGTAGGCTTCAACTTGTAAGGAGGATCCAACCCCCTAGGTAAATAAGAACCAAATTATATACCTTGTATCTTTTATCACCCTTTTAAACTTTTTTCTCACTCAACTAAATATTACCTCCTTTCTTTTTCTCTTATCACTCTTCAATCTCTTTCAAATAGCCTCTTACGCCTTCTCGATTTAACTAGCCCTTTCTTTGGAAAGATTAGGTCAAATGACCTTAATAAATACCTATAAACATAAATTTAGATATTAATATCATATTAATCACACATATTTTATGATATTAAATCCATTTACCTATTCTATAAAACTCTATATCCTTCGCTCACTTGCTCTCTTCTCTAATTAGTCAAAATAGGCTTATTAGACCTTGTCTTTATACTTGACTCTTGTTAATACACATATTAGTCAAAAAATAACCTTAAAAATATTTTATAATCCTTTAAATACATAAATAAACTCATTTTATAAGTGTAAAAAATGCCACATAGGTTGGTCATTAACCTTAAGGGCCAAAACCACCATTAGGCCTAATAGAGACCTAATGCAATTAGGCCTTCCTCAAGCACACGTTACACTTAGACCTTATTGGAAAACTTTGATCCTTAAAAAATGGATGAAAAAACTAAAATTTAAATTTAATACACCCATGTTAATATAACCTTATGTCTCCAACACCATTTTCTTCTTTTCACTCCTTGAACCACCCAATTAGGTCTACTTGCAAATAGGTCTTCTTACTGCTAAAAAGTCTATCTAGAAAACTTGATGCATACAACAATTTTGGACACATAACCCAATAAAAAACACATTAATATAATATAATTTACCTAATTTTTAACATAATTTTTATTATAATTCATCAAATAGGGGAAAAGACCCCAAATAGATCAACTTCATAAGCTTACTTAGAACTGCACATAGGCCTTAAGAACCCAGTCAAAATCCTTTGACTTTTCATACCTTTATAGGAGTATCTCATGAATAAAAATGTGTTAAAATTAAAATATGATACCTATAAAAATAATTTCATGGTCATTTTATCATTAAACTCAATGCAAAATGACTCAATATCATTTTCACTCACACACAAAAAATTGTCTATAGCACCAAAAACATAGTCATTGAAACTAGGCCTTAGAACACTTGTGTAAAAAATTTTGTGAATTAAAATTTGTTTAAATTAACCTTAATAATCCTTATATAATATTTTAAAATATATATTACATGTTTATATATCAATATTGGTCTTACAGACCAATCTCACAACTTCACTCTACATAGACTTCACTATGTTAGAAAGACCATTTTGATGACAACATTTTTCTTATGTATGAGAATAATAAACACTTATAAACCAATTTAATATGATTAATATTTTTTTAATAATTACCCCATTCATTTATATCCATCCCTAGTCCTCTACAACCAATCCCTAGTCTCATTCTCATTCTTGGCTAGTTTTCTCACTGTCTTGCCTATTAGGCCTGTTGAGCAATAGGTCATCTTCCATAATCAGTTTATTAAATTTTAGATCTTAAAACAAATAATAAACTTTCATTGACATAAAATAAAATTATTAAACATCATTCTCCATCCATTTTCATGCTTTTATTTGGTCAACCCTACCTGCTACATCAAAATTCCTAGAAACAAGGGGTTTCCTATAGCTTTTACCCACTGTCAAGACAAACCAAAACCACTTGGAGAAACTTGGAAGATTAATTTACATGTTAAAAATATAAAAATATTTCAAAAAAACCTTTTTTATCCATAACTAACAACATATTTCCTATCAAGTCATTATGAGGGTTTTAGGAGGGTTTTGACTGGTTTCCCTTCTTAGCAATCATTCATAAAGGATTTACCCTCAAATCCAAAAAAAATGTTAGGAAAATAAATATAGGGACCTTAAAAAAATTAAATGAATTATTAAATATCTCATGCAAATGTTGCATGTGAATATGAGCACAATAAATTTATTCTCGAGTCTACAACACCCCATTATGTGCGCACAAAGGACCTTATCACCAGTTTTCATGATTTATCCTTTAGGATATGACATAAAACTTGGTCAAAATAATAAAAAAAACTTCTCACACATATTTAAATTATATAAAGAGATTTTTCACCTTGGAAAATTAACTTTACCCCTCATTAGGCCATATTAGGTCTTTTTATACACTAGGCCTTACATTGCTAGTCATACTTGGACCATGATTACACCTTGAAACCTCTTAAAATATTATAAAAATATAATACACATGTTAGATGATATCATACCTTTCTCATACACTACCAATCTTGTTCACACAAGTCTCAAACTATTCAACATAATATGCTACCAGTCATATGCCTTCTCACTAGGTTTCTTTATGCAAGGACTAAGCTTAAACCTTGACCTTGGAACTCATTTAAAGGATTATTTGCATCTTGATCATGTTTACATAGATTATAAAAAATTATCATTCCTATAATAACATAAATCACAAATATTTACCATGCTCCATGCATACACCTTCTCTTAGGGTTAGATTAGGCTTCTCAAAACACCTTATATACTCCTCAGTATTAGAACTCAATAAAATGCTTCCCTTATACCATGATCTTGATTTTGACATGTCATCAACTTCAGAAGGTTTACTAGGTTTCCTTAAAATTCTATATCAAAAGGCTTCTTTGTCATATACCATCATACATGACCTCAACTCTGACTTTGGCATCAATGACTTGACTTTGACATCAATGACAATAATGATGCTTAAACACCAACAACATGAACATACCTCAACATGATAATACTGAGCATAATGAATAACATGATGAACATCATGGAGGTGATAGAAAGGTCTATAATCTTGACAAGAACAAAAAATATTTTAGGAAGTATGAAGGTAGTAAAGGGTCATTCAATAACAAGAGACTTTTCTACACAAAAAAAGACAATAAATCATTTGTTGTAAGTGACACAAGTACATCTAATAGTGATGATGGTAGTAATGAACCTGAACATGACAATAATGAAACCTTATTTATGGACATATAAATAGACAATGAGGGATGATCAAATGGGAAAGGCCTTATGGTTGATATAGTATGAAGTAAACCTTGAGGCAAAATTAATGAGTGCTCTAGAGGAGTTGAAGTTTCAAAGAAGAAAGAATCACCAACTAAGATCATTGGTTATGGACTATGAAGAGCAGATTGGTTTGTTTGAGAAGAGATGAGTAATGCATCCAAAGACTATGATGAGATCATCAATCAGATTGCAGCACACAGGAAGATAGTCATTGCTAGCTTAATATCTAAAAGAGAATAATGCACTAGGTATGGAACTAAAATGGAGTCCTTGAAAGTTGAGTTGGATCAAGAATCCAACAAGTTTAAGACCTTTGTAAAGTTTTAAAAGAGTATTGATGTTCTAGATAACATCTTGAGTAGTCAAAAGTTAGCAAGTGATAAGATAGGTCTTGGTTTCAAAAAAGACCAAAATGAGGTAGCTCAAGTCAATGAGAAGGCTACTTAAGATAATAAAGTCAACATAAAGAGACCAATCATACAACCTAATACTATGAGGTATGCTAATTCATTCAATGGTTACTATTTTTTATGTAGTTAGTTTGGTCATAGAGCAAGAAAATGTAGAAGACCCTCCAAGAATGAGTAATCATTGGACTATGGAAACAATCACAATTCACATCAATTAAGAGGTATTTATGAGGTTTTTTTTTATAGTTGTCATAGTGTGGGACACTTTGTAAAGTTATATCCTAATAGAGTTAGAACGTCATCTAGTCAAAATAAGAGTTTTGAATCCCTTAGAGTGCAAAATAGAAGGAAAATAAATGTGTGGAAACCAAAGACAATAAAGGTAAGTCATGATAAGTATATGAGCTTAAATGGACTATTTAGTATAGTAAAAGATACTTCAGATGAGAAATCAAGTCAAGAATGTCTATTGCCAGCTCATATTGATGATCAAATGGTTGATGAAAAGGTCAAGTCTAGAGTTAAAATTAAGCCTTAAAGGATACTAAAGGATATTAAACCTTGTGAAAACATGGATATCTAGGACTCTCCTGATCTTGTATTTTTTTAGTGCCTTATGGAAAGGGGTGACTCCATTAGGCTTCATGGAAGCACTCTTCAATTAGCAAAAGCATGGTGGATGCTTGGTTTAAGGGGGAGTTATTTAACTTGTTGACCAAGCTTGATCTATGTTGAGAAATGGTCTTGTAATCTGAATTCATGTGAAGGAGGTATGCATGGATTAAGGTGGAGCATGTTCCTATAATGCATCATATTATGTGTGTTGAGTTTTTTCTGCAAAAAGGTGTGGTTTCAGAAGTTGCAGTAGGCATGCCATTTTTTCATTAATGTCAAAGGGGGATAAAGTTCAAGAAGGAAGATTGATCAGATTGAGGAAGATGAGAGAGATTAGATTGAATAATTTTTTTCCATTAATGACAATTAGGGATTTCATTTAGAAGTGTTATCATTGATGTCAAGGTTGACATAATTTGATGTCAAGGTTGATGTAATTTGATGTCAAGATTGATGTCATTTATGTTAAGGTGTATCTAGTGAAGATGCATGGTGAGTGGTCTGTGAGATATGAGATTGAGTGCTTGATGTGACAAGTAATACATTTAAAGGCAATAGAGAATTTGAAGTCAACCTAATGATTCTTTGGTTGGTTGTTGTGAAGGTCAATATCATAGTTTAGGTGAACTTGATTTTATCAATATTATCACAAAGAGGCTCTAGGTTTACATGAGGTCTTGATAAAATTTTGACTAAAAAGAGGTTATTACAGTGGTATAAGAGTGTTGTTTGTTTAATGTTCTTGTTTGATAGAATCATTGAGGTAATAATGTTTTGAGAACTAGTCCTTGAGTATAAGGTGTCTTGAGAAACCTACTCATAATAAGCATAGTCATATCATGAGCATATGTATGGTGAGCATGAAGAGGTATGTTTATATCATTTAGGGAATGTGAGAAATGTGTAGAAGCATCAAATATTGTTTCAATATCAGTTATTAAGCTTCAAGTTCTTGAAAAGCCTAGTCATGGCACTAGTCATAGCATGAAGAGACCTTGTGAGAAGGTACGAGTATGAAAACTTGGTGAAATAAGTGAACTTAGGCATGATTGGTTGTGTAAGCTTACTTGAGCATGAATTTTAAGCATTGGAGAACTCATAAGAGTCACAAGGTGAGCCTACAGCGGTACGACCTATAGACCTAGTATGCAACTAGACTACTTATAGACCCTGCTTGGCCTAACGAGGCATCATGATCTATTGTCAAGGAATATAAAGGATGTTTGACATTTTTTTATCATTTGAGATTATTTTTGAGCATGTAATTAAGGTGTAGAGTGCATAAAAAGAGGCTTGAAATTTATTTTGAAGGCCTAATGTGGTTTGCAAGTCAAGGTCTAAGCAAGTAAAGAGAGAGATGATAGCTAGATGAGGTATGAGATTCAATTTTTAATATAATAATGAGAATGTGAGTATTTTAAATGGTGTGATATATTTTTCTAGGTTTATTGACAAAATTTGAGGTCAAAGTTTGAAATTTAAGGCAATAAAAAGTGCTTTGAGGTCTCTCAAGTACACAGAATGAAGGGTTCTCAAATTGAGAAGGAATTTCAAGTATTCATTGGCACGTGTAACCTCTACATGGGAACCTAAGATATTCATGGAAGATGGGGAATGTTTCTAGATAAAATTTATAAGCATTATTTTTTTAAATAATTGACTAAGCTTTATGAGTGATTGTTAACAGTGGAAGATGGTTTAAACCCTCAAAGAACCCTAATAGTGACCCGATATGAAATAAGTTGTTCTAAAGTGCTCATAATGGATTGGTATGGATATTTAAGTGATTGGAGGTTGTATTAAACTCTCTAAATCACCTCTAAGTGTGATTGGTTTTTTAAGAGTGTGAGTGGACCCTATAAGAAACTGATAGTTTCTCAAAAATTTATTGTATCAGTTAGAGTTAACCAATTCAAAGTTACTAAATAGATGGAGGATAAATATTGAGACTTTTGTTTAATGTCCATGGTGATTTTTTGATATGTTATATCCCTCAAGTGTGCTAAATTAGTCATCCAAGTTGATAGTCACTAACAGACCTAAAGGTGGAAATAATGAGAAATCCAGGCAACAACGAGAAGGTGATTAGGGATGTGTTATGATGAATAAGGATGAAACTAAGTGCATGGGTATGTTTTTGAGGAATTTTAAGACATTATAAAGTTTGGTATAAGTTTTGGGGGTTAGTGTTTATAGTTAAAAAGTTGTTGACAGTTTGACTTATTTGGCTCAGTGAGGTCTGTATACAACAAGGTAATGAGATTGGTTTACAAGACTAATATTGCCATTTGACCATATTATATTTTTATTTGAGAATATTTTAATGATCCCATAATATAATCCACATGCATCATAAGTCCTTGAAATTTTTTATACATGTGTTGAATATCCTAGTGACCATGACTGTGCTTTAAGGTAGATTGGCAATTTTGGGTAAGTAAGTTATGATGATGAGTTTGAGGCTCTATGCCCTTATTTGAAGTATAAAATACACATGGTATCTTTATTTTGGACATGTGTGTCCTAAAAATAATTTCTATAAAGTTTTAGAGTTAGTAAAAATGATTGAAATGTAGAATCCAAAATGGGTTGACTGATTCAAGATTGATTGTGTGTAATAAAGCCAAAAGATTGGTCTGCAAAACCAATATTTGACATTAGATCTTATGATTATTGTATTTAAGATTAGTCTATAAATTTCAAAGGATATTTTTAATATATAATATTTCATGTTAAGTGTCCTTTTAGATGTTAAATATCAATGTGTATATGATTGGGTTTGGAGTGTTTTGGTAGTTCTAAGTGGGCTATTTGTAGACAAGGGTTTGAGTCATTTTTCCCTATGATGTGAAGTATAAAGCATCTAGTGATTACCCTGAGGTCATGTAGCTTATGTATATGTGATTTTTTTCCATGGTTTTTTTGAAAAATTATATATATGCTTCATTTGTTTAAGACAGACTTTTTGTGTGTATAAAGGCCTAATTGTGAATAGTTTTAATGGTGTGCTTCAAGTGGTGGTAGGAGATAAAAAGTGTTATAGAGCCTAAATGAGATGATAATGGGTATATTTAATTTAAATATTATATTTTACTATCATGAGTGGATTTTTAAATTATTCCAAGGAAGGCAAAGTGTAATGTGTCCTAAATTAGACCTAATGGAATAAGGTCTCCATGAGACCTAAAGATGAAATGAGGCCTAATTGAGGTATGTTAGACTTAAAGGAAATAAAATAACATTTGATTCATGTTTATGAGATGTCATAATATATTTTACTGGTTGACCTAAGATGTTAAGGGTGTTTGGTCAACCAAGAAGGATATGAACAAAAGGCTTGTATAAATACAAGGAAGTTTTAGGCCTATTTGTGTGGGTAGAGATCAAGTGAGTAAAATAACATATTAAAAATAAAAATAAGTATTTTATACCATAATATGAATATATAGGATCTATGATGAATATTTGACATAGGTTCTATGTATGAGGATCAAGGTCATATGACCTAATCAGTCTTGAAAAGACCTAATTGAGTGAAGAGACCTAGAAAGTAGTTTGAGAGGGCTAAGAGTGTGAAGAGTTGAAAAGGTGGTCATCATCAGTTATTTTAGAATCAATGTGTCATAAAGGTGATAAAATAAATTAGTTTGTTAATTTGGTTCTTAGTCATCTAGGGGGTTGGTGCCTCTTTATAAGTTGGTGCTTGTAAAATCCTAGCCGAGTTGGTGCTTAACTAGTTGGGGTTGGTGTTCCATGTGAAGTAGGTGCTTCACTAAATTTGATGTTTGTATTATAATATTGTAGTCTATTTGCATATATCAGTAGGTTTTCTTCTCCTTGAGGGTTTCCCACATATGTGATGTGTTCATGTGTTTCATGCTTAAGTGGATAGGTGCTTATGTTTACTATATATATGTGTTTGTTTGAATGGTTCATGATTGTTTAATTGAAATTGAAAGGAAAGGTTTTGAATAATTATTCACCCCCCCTTAGTCATTTTGATTCCAACATTAAAAACTCTTATGATCAATCCTCATTTTCATATAGAATTAACTTAGTTGATCTTTTTTGACCTAGTGTTCGTGACTTTTTAAATCTTCCTGATACCATTCCTTCTTTGGTTTTTGTTACTAGATATGATATGGAGTTAGTCCCTACTACATGATTTGTAATTATTGTTTCTAATCCTTTTATGAAAATACTTGATAATTGATCCAGTATAGGACCTTATTGATTTTATGCATTGTTAGATCCATTTGAGGATGTTGATGACATGGATTACCTTATTTATTACAAACTAATTTATGTCTATCCTCATAAGTTAGCTCTGACACTACATCCATTAACCCTAAAGGAGAAGTCATTTTATGAGTTTCACAAGGTTTCTAATCATTTAACTTAGGATTGTAGAGCCTTCCATATATTTTAAGCACAACAAATTCTAAAAGGCCAAACTCCTACCACATATACTTAGTCAAAGTGTCATATGAGCTTATCAAGGGTCTATTTGAGTGGCATATGATATGTTCCTACCATGAGTGGAGTTTTAAAGTGTTCTAAGGAAGGAAAAGTGTAACGTGTCCTAAAGTAAACCTAATGGAATTAGGTCTCCATGAGACCTAAAGATGAAATGAGGCCTAATTGAGGTATATTAGACCTAAAGGAACTCAAATAATGTTTGATGATATATCTTAATATATTTTCCATGGTTTACCTAAGAGGTTAAGGGTGTTTGGAAAACCAAGAAGGATATGAACAAGAGGCTTGCATATATACAAGGAAGTTTTAGGCCTATTTGTGTGGGTAGAGCGCAAATGCATAAAATAACATATCACATAGTAAAAGAAGGTCTTGTAGACCATAAGAGGTGTATAGAGTATCTATGATGAATATTTGACATAGGTTATACATATGAGGATCAATTTCATATGACCTAATCAGTCTTAAAGAGACCTAATTGAGTGAAGAGACCTAGAAGGCAGTTTGAGAGGGATAAAAGTGTGAAGATATGAAGAGTTGGTAATCATCAATTATTTTATAAAAAAGGTGTCTTAAAGATGATCAAATTAATTAGGTAGATAAGTTGGTGTTGGGTCATCTAGGGGGTTGGTGCCCCTTTGCAAGTTGTTACTTGCAAAAGCCTATCTGAGTTGGTGCTTAGCTAGTTGGGGTTGGTACTCCATGTGAAGTAGGTGCTTCACTAAATTTGATGTTTGTCTTATAAGACTGTAGTCCATTTATATATCACATTGGTTTTTCTTTCCCTTGAGGGTTTCTCACATATGTGATGGGTTCATGTGTTCCATGCTTAAGTGGATAGGTGCTTATGCTTCCTAGATATATGTGCTTGTTTGAATGGTTCATGATTATTTAAGTGAAATTGAAAGGAAAGGTTTTTAAGAATGATTCACCTCGATCTTAGTAATTTTGATTCCAACATTTAACATTCTTGTGATAAATCCTCATTTTCATATATAATTAACTTAGTTGATCTTGTTCGACCTAGTGCTCATGACTCTTTAGATCTTCTTGATACCATTCCTTCTTTGGTTTCTATTACCAAATCTGATATGGAGTTAGTCCCTACTACATGAGTTGTACTTATTGTCTCCAAGCCTATTAAGAACATATTTGATAATTGATCTAGTATATGACCTTATTGATTTTATCCACTATTAAATCCATTTGAGGATGTTGATGACATGGATTACCCCATTTATTACAAACTAATTTATGTCTATCCTCATAAGTTGGCTCTAACACTACACCAATTAACCCTGAAGGAGGATTCAAATTATGAGTTTCACAAGGTTTATAGTCATTAAAATTAGGATTGTAGAGCCTTTCAGAGATTTTAAGCACAAAAAATTATAAAAGGCCAAACTCCTACCATATATAGTCGATCATCAAGTTTGTCTACTCCTATGCACTCTTGTTATTTCCACAATATTGTTACACATTTATCAACTAATTTTTGAGCTATTAGATAGTATGTATATATATATATATATATATATATATATATATATATATATATATATATATATATATATATATATATATATATGTATATATAATACTCCATCTCCTTCCTTTTTAATACATTGTGGTCTTTTATTTTATAGGTTTACATTTATTGCACTTTATTTTTATCCTTGGTTTTTCTCATGGATCTTTCATATCATATTCAAGGTTTTAACACTCCACCTCCTTTCATTTTTGGGATGTTATGATTTTTTATTCAATAGTTTCACATTTAACATGATTCATTTTGACCATTGTTTCCTTGGTGGGTCCTATTGTCACATAAAATGGCACCCTTTGAGAGGGTTATTTAGGCTTTCTCACTCCTAGCCACATAATGGGATCAACCCCAGACTGTGATCCTATAATGGGGTTGAAGATCTAGAGAAGGTTGGTTCCTCTTGGTAAATCACCTAAACTACTAGTTTTGCTTGGGAAAGGGGTAGAAGAGCTACATAAAAATGACTAAAACCATAAAAAGGTTGATACACAAAACTAAATGACACTCCCAATAATTTCATGATCATCTAACATCCCCCAACATTTTCGCATTACCAATAGTTTCATGACCATCTAACATCCCCCAATAATTGTTGTGAGTTTGTTTTTTTATTACCATAAAATTTCTAAAAATTAAGACCTTAAAATATAAAGGCGTATATATAAGAGGAATAATTTCTACCGATAAACCGTCGACAATTATTTTCTCGATGTCATGTGACTCATAATATTAAAGTCGGTGTGAATATAAACATAAATGAAAGCATATTGATGACATTGATCTTGGTATTAATATCGCATGGCTCACAATGATTTTTCATGAATATTAAATTTGGTTAGATTTGACATTGCTAGCCACCGAACAAATGCCGACGTAGCGCACCGTCGCATGGTCAATTTTGCTTTGTCGCGTACGGTCTTACCCAAACTCTTTTGTCACGTGTCCAAATGATGGGAGCTAGGTTGTAAGAAAATGCCGCTAAAAAAAAACATAAAGGCAGCTCAAATATCCATCACTCACACAATATCTAACACTAGTTGGTTTGTATGAATAATTCTAAATAAGGCCTTATAAACAAGGGGTAAAACATAGAGGAATCATAAAATTCACACTATACTTTCACCTATGACTAAAATAACATAAATTCAGACCTATAAGAACTTTAAACCACCTAAAAAAGGCAAGGAAAAAAGGGAAATCACCAAGAAAGGAGACTTCTTCATAAGGCAATCATACACAAGCTACCTATAACATAAAGTACAATCAAAGATATAGGTAAAATAGGTAATATTATTGCTTCAAATGTTGTTTCTTACAAATTTTGACATAGTTTTTTATTATCAAAATGATAGCATCCATTACAATGAGAATATATATATATATATATATATATAGAAGAAGGGAAGAGAAGAAGGGGGATAAAGATTTCAATCCTCCATAAATGCGCTTCAACCACCATCTTTTGCCATTCTACGAAGAAGAGGAGGATTAAATGTCTTCTAATAACCCTCCATGGTCTTGAGAGACTAATCCTGCTTTACTTGATAATCTTATTTGATCAAAAGGGGATTCAAGATATTTGAATTCTATAATGATCCACATCCAAAAATTGGTAGATTTTTAACTTGTAAAAAACACCTACAAAGTCTAACTAAATCTCCATTGGGGTTTTTACTTGCAAAATCCATTTAAATCTCTATCAGGTTTTTATTTACAAAATCACATGTAAAGTCTGACTAAATCTACATCAAGGTTTTGGTAGGTGGGAAAGCAGAGATACTTTTCAACTTTGCAACTTTGTATAGGTGGGAAAGTGAAGATACTTTGCAAATTCATATATGTGGGAAAGTGGAGATACTTTACAACTTTGCATAGATTGAAAAGAAGAGATACTTTGTAACTTTGAAACTTTGCATTTTGTAACTTTGCAAAGTTATAAAGTACATATAAATCTATGATTTCCACTTGGGATGGAAAGAAAATATTTAAGTGCATTTTACAATATTGAAAAGTTACAAAGTGCACAAAAATCTTTGGTTTCTATTTGGGAGGGAAAGCAGAGATTTAAGTGTATTTTGCAAATTTATAAAGTTGCGAAGTGTAAAAAAAATCTCCAATTTCCACTTAGGAGGTAAAGTAGAGATTTAAGTGTTTTTTGCAACTTTAAATTTTTTAAAGTGGATATAAATCTCTGGTTTTTTTTTGGGAGAGAAAGCAAAGATTTAAGTGCATTTTGTAACTTTTCAAAGTTGAAAAGTGCACACAAATCTCTGGTTTTCGCTTGGGTCTTGGTAAAAAGGTGATTAGGCCATATTGAAACTTTTACTCAAGGATCTGATAGTTTGGTTATTTTTCCCACCACTTCATGCTTTCCATTAGATAGTGAATAACCTTAAAAACTGGCTTGATGTAGTAATTTCAGTGTAAACCCCACTTTTAGGCATTTACCTTAAAAAATTTAAAACTTACCTTAAACTTTGACAAATGCTTCACAAGAAGGACAAGAACATGAAGTAACAACATGAAACTTATCTCCTCCCTTCACCATTGGATCATCCACTGTAATAAGGTCCTGAGATAGTTTAGTTCACCATGCCAAGACCCTCTAAGATAATACATTGCATCATTAAGTCATGACTAGAAAGAGATTAGTCATCAAGGTAAAGGGTCAATGAATGGTTTAGGAGAATGACACAGTCCATCTAGGAATAATATGTAGGCCAATTTTGGCCAACATTTCTATCGAGTTTCCAAATGGCACTCTTGGGAGTCGCCCTATCAACCCACTAGGTTGTTCTTAGCTTGGTATGCCATACTCTCTAGTTCTCCTCCATGGTCCTCTTGATTATCCTAATCATGTTCTTGTTTGTTGATTCAACAAACCCATTGCCATGGGGGTAGTAGTTGGATGATTTCATAAGGTAGATACCTAGCTAAAGATCTCATTCACTTGTTTTCATGCCAACAAATGCCAAGGCATTATTTGAGATGATAATCTTTGCTAGTATTTATTTACCACTAAAAAGAGCACACTTTTGGCACTTCCTAACCCATGTGTAGGCATATTTTAAAAGATTGGGCTACTAGTAACCAATCCTCATGATTTTTATTATTGTTTTCCTTAAATCAAAGTGACCTCTTATAGGTCCATCATGGAACTCTTCCAAGAATCTGTTTACCTAATTAACCTCTATGTACCTGAACAACACTCCATTGAGGTCTTTCCTAAATAGTACCCCATCAAATAGGGCATAAGGTATAGACTAAAGTCTGAATTATCTTATTTTAGTTCTATCCATACCTTGAGGACACTCACCTATCATTAAGAATCTAATCATATCTTGCATCCAATCAATGGAGAGTAGAGATGTAGTTGCTTGCAGGTTGTCTGGCATCACTAGAGCAACCTCTTTTTCTTCATGTAGGTTAGCAACCAAGTGCTCACATAAAATTTTACTTCTCACCAATTTAGTAACCTTGATATCAACATCATACTTCATGACTATGGTGTTCCAACTATCCCTCTTCTTATTTATATCTCTCTCAAGATTAAATCTCTCACACCTGTATGGTAGACCATGAGATGAATCTTATTGTTTCACACCATAGGCCTAAATTTTTTCAATGATCTCACAACAACTATCACTTGATTTTAAAAAAAAGTATACCTCTCTTCATATCCTTAAATCTCCTAACAAAATAAATCTATTGAATGTTCAAGACCCTCTTGATTCTATTGCATGAGCATAGGTGATATGTTGTCCATATTATAAAAGGCATATAGGTATAAATCTCTTGAAAAATCTAGATTCAAGAGAGTTGGTGCTTGTGTAATGGCTAACTTGATAGCCTCAAAACCTGCCTTACTTTATTTTGACCAAGATAAGAATTGATTCTTATTCAACATTATATTTATAGGATTGAACAAACATGAAAAATTAGGTATGAATCTTATCACAAAAATTATCTTCCTGAGGAAGCTTTGAATTCCTTTCTTATGTTGAGGCAAAGACAAGGCCAAGATGGCACTTATCCTCTTGGGGTCAATGTCTAGTCCTACTTTGGAGACAACATGCCCCAATAGTTTACCTTAATGAAAATCAAACACACACTTTTTGGGGTTCAAAGAGATCCCAAAATCCCTACACTTCTTAAATATGAGTCTCAAATGGTTTAAGTGGTCACTTGCCTTCTTGGATAAAACAGTGATATCATCCAAGTACACAAGCACCATTTGATTAATTAGACCCTATATATCCATGTCCATGGTTTTTTGTAAAGTGGGACCAATACTGGAGAGATCAAAATGCATCTTCTTATAAGTATATGTCCCCCACTTGGTGGTGAAGGTTGTCTTGTAATGGTCTTCTTCCTTGACTAGCACCTAGTTGTACCCTGAATACCCATCCAATAGAGAGAAATTTTTTGAACCAGTCACCATTTGGATGAGCTTCTCTATGGATAAAAAAGGATAGTGATCCTTGAAAGAGACCTTGTTAAAGTCCCTAAAGTTAACACAAAATTGAATCTCACCACTCTTATTCCTTATAGGTACCAAGTTGGCCACCCATGAAAAGTGTTAATTTGAAAGATAATGTTTGACTCAATAAGATTGGTCAACTCTCTTCTAATGAGTACCTCTATCTTGTGATTGATAGGCCTATGATTTTGCCTTATAAGCTTTACATTTTCATCTAAATCAATGGTGTGTTGAGAAAGCTGAGGTTAGAAACCCCTAAGATCAGTATACTCCTAAGCAAACACATTTGCAAACTCCTTACAAAGTTCAATGAATGAAACTTTCTTAGCCTCAGTATTGACCTTGCCAAGCTTTAGAAGTTTGTCTTGGAAGATGAGAACTCTCTGATGGTTCTCTTCACTAGTGGACAAGACTACCTTATCTTTCCTCACAAAATATCTTTCATATAAGATGCTCTTAACGGTAACCATATCCTTAGGGATTTTATTTGATTTCAATTAGAGGTTTTGATCTCCATACTGATTTTTTAACTTGTTCTGATTTGAAGATAAAAACTAAGCCTCTTATTGCAAGAAGCAAGAAATCTACTTGTCATTGTCAAAAACCTACCAATTGGCTTTATTATCAGGGGTCGATGGTCTTAAAACCACCTTAACATGTGACTAATGTTCTAATTTACTCAACTTGGATGGTATATCAAACAGGTCCCCTACTGATGTTAATCTATCTACATGCTTGTTATTCTCTCTAAACACACTTCAAATGTTGAAGGCTTCAAAATCCTCTAATATATCCTATACCCTATGCTTATAATATTTTATCAAGGGGTTCATTAATGTATTTTGGATTCTTACCTAATTGATAATGAGTTTAGTGTCTCCATATATTTGCAATTGCTTGATTTTCCTCATTCTAGCCCATTGAAGGCCATGAATAAGGCCTTTAAATTCAATGACATTGTAAGAATAGATAAAATAAAAGCTATAAGTTTAGTAATACTCATCATTAAAGGGAGAGACTATCATAACACTTACCCCTACTCCATGTTTGCTCCTTTATTCATCAAAAAACATTTTCCATATTTGATTTGTCTCCTCTTGTGGCCTAGTAAGGGATGGTATAAACTCATTCTATTTGTGCAAGTAGTATACTCCTATATATGTTTTTTCAATGCCTCCAAAAGGGTTAAGTTATTTATTTTCATTCCATAACTCATCCCAAAAGATGTCAAGTATCAACTTAAAAGGAGTGTCTAGCTCTCGACCAATATGGTGGTCTTCCTCATCTAGGATTATACAATTGATATTTGGGTTGCTTAGTCCGTAAGGCTCAATGTGAAAATTTTCAATTGTTTCAACCTTAATTGACACCTTAGTTCCATACCTTGTCCTAAATTCCATATAGGACCAATCTATTGCTAGGTAACCCCCAATTTTGGTGGTGAAGTCTCTAGATAGGAATAAAGTAAAATAGGGTGGTACCTCTAGAACAACCACATCTTGGGCCACTAAAACATTAAGATAATCACAAAGGGTTAAATTCAGACCTCTAATAATGCCAAATGGTTTAGTATAAGATCCATCAAGCTATAATACCCATTTAGAGAGGGGTTCATATTTCAAACCAAGTTGATATGCTATTAATATAGGCATCACTGAAGTGCTTGCCCCACTGTCCACCATGTAGTTGTGTACCAAGGAGTTTTAAATTATAAAATAAATTTATAAGAGAGGAGGTTTGATTACCTTATTTGACTTCCCTTCATTGGTTTTGAATTCATTAGTGAGTACCACACTCTCCTTACTTGGTGGCTTCTCTAAAACATTGATTTTTGACAAGCCTTCTTAAAGAGGATCCACTTGACCAGGTATAGAAAGAATTTACCACATAGGGACACTCACATTTAAATTATTCATTTGCTTATCAATTTTGATGTGTGCACCACTAACCTTAGCTTATGCTATGGGAGCCACAATAGCAATTTGAGGTATAAAAGTACCTCCTTGGTTCTATTTTTTATGAATTATTTGAGCTTTTGGATATGCATTAGACTCATTTATCTTTGAAAATAGTGGAAGAGGAGTATAAGACCCCTTAACTACTTCTTGGTTGCCATTTATGTTCCTTCTCTTAAACCGTGTGTTGGCTACCACAAGAATGTTTGCTTGGCTAGTACTAGCTTGTTGATTAAATTCATAACACTCCTCTAATTAGTAGTTCATCAATGTGGCATCCAAAAAAATGTATCCCTCATTATCCCTTTGGTTTTGTTGAGGCTCTTCTAATTTATTCATCATATGCACTTTTTTTTTCCATTAAAACTTGGTTGAACCCATAACTAACACCCATATGCCTTTGCTTATTGAATCCTTGGTTGAACTCTGCATTTGGGGTGATATCCTAATTTTAAGATTGATTCTAAGGTAGAAGACACTCGACTTCTTCTGCAAGGTTTTTTTGAACAAGTACCAAGGTCCTGGAAGTACTTTCAACATTAGGATTGAAGTTGTTGCTTGGTTTAACATAGGTGAGTTGCCCTTACCCATGAGAATTAGCCTTGAAGGGTGGCCTATTGGCTTGATAGAGTTTTTAAGGCTGATATAAGGGCTGGTATGTACTATTAAACTGATATTTATTCCTCTTGACATTTGCTAACTCATTTTAAAATGTTTGTAATATGTTCTTAAGCTCTTGGAGTTCACTACACTAACTAGTTGAAGCTTTATCTTGTCTTGGTGTTGGAAAGGGAGGAATGGCAATAAGAGGAGGAACAAAAATAGGAAGTGGTTGAATCTCAGGGAACAAGGGCATATGAGGCTTAGGTGTGAGCTTGTCAGCTTGTATTAGGATATTCTCTGCCCTGATTGCTACCTCATATGCATCAGGGAATGTACTTCCCCTCATTGACTATATCATAAATACAATGTCACTGTTAAGGGCCCTCAGATAATATAGTAAAGCATAATTAGGAGTGGGCTTGACAAGTATGAGAATCATGTCCCATGTTTTCTAAAACCTATTGTTAAAGTCCTACATGACCTCTTGAGAAGCTCTCTTAATTGTTGTCAACTACTCTACTAGAGATAAGTAATCACTCTTGTCTTAAAACCAATTGCATAAAACATCCCCAAAATGGTCCCATGTTATGATGGAATTAGGAGTTAGGTTCCTATACAAATCCAGTTCCCTTCCCTTAAAAGATATGTCCAACAACTTGATATCTACATTCTCTTTAATGATGTTATGGATGTTACAAAAATTAGCTATGTCTCTTATGTGTTCAGAAGGAGTTGTAGAGTTATCCCCTAAGTAGTAAGGCACACTCTTAAGGGCTACCACTGGGATAGGATCAAATTGGTTAAGATCTAAAGTAATTTGACCATTTAAATCCATAAAAGGTAAGGATATAGGGGAAGCTATGGTAATGAAAAGAGCTGACAAGGATATTCTAGCAAAGGTAGACCTACAAATTGGCTTAGGAGGGAAGCTTCTAAAGTATGGATGAGTGATAACAAACCTCAATATTCTTACTAAGCTAAAAGGTATTTCAACAAAATGAAATGGAATACCTCTTGAAGTTGACCTTGTAGTCACCTTTGTCATGAAATATAAGTACTACTTTACGCCTAGAAAGCTAAGTGTTCATTAGAGTCGCCAGATGATGAGAGTGTGGATGCTATAGTTATTGTAAATAGATCAAGACTAGCATCAATATCGATCAATCTTCTTCAAATATGTCCCACTAGGCATGCTATAAAATATTGTAGCATAGAATTGCACCCTGTGAGAGGGTTATTTAGGCTCTCTCACTCCTAGCCATATAATGGGATCAACCCCAGGCTGTGGGTATCCTATGATGGGGTTGAACCTCCAGAGAAGGATGGTTGTTCTTGGTAAATCACTTAAACTAATGATTTTGTTTGGGAAAGGGGTAGAAGAGCTGCATAAAAATGACTAAAAGTACAAAAAGGGTGATGCACCAAACTAAATGACACTCCTAGTTATTCAAAAACAAACACAAAGGCAACTCAAAGATCCTTCACTCACACAATCTCTAACATTGGCTGGTTTGCATGAATAATTATAAATAAGGCTTTTTAGACAAGGGGTAAATCATAGAGGAATGGTAAAATTCACATTATACCTTCACCTATGACTAAAACAACACATATTCATAACTACAAACACTTTAAACCACCTACAAAAGGCAACGAAAAGAGGACAATCACTAAGAAAGGAGACTTATTTACAAGGCAATCATACATAAGCTACCTATAACACAAAGTGTAGTCAAAGAGATAGGAAAAATAGGTAATCTTATTGATTCAAAGGCTATTTCTTACAAGTTTTGATAGGTTTTTGACTTATCAAAATGAGATTATCCATTATAATGAGAAGAAAAAGATATATATAGAAGGGAAGAGAAAAAGGGGGAGAAAGCTTTCAATCCTCCATAAATGTGCTTCAACCACCATCTTTTTGCATCTAATGTAGAAGAGGAGGACTAAATGTCTTCCAAAAACCCTCCATGGTCCTTAGGGATTGATCCTGATTTGCTTGCTAATATTTTTTTATCAAAATTGGATTTAATAGCTTTCAATTCTACAATGATCTACATCCAAAAAATAGTGGGGTTTTAACTTGTAAAAAACACATGCAAAGTTCAACTAAATCTTCATCAAGGTTTTTACTTGCAAAAGCACATGCAAAGTCTGTATAAATATCCATAAGGTCTTTTACTTATAATATCACATGTAAAGTCTGATTGAATCTCTGTCAGGGTTTTGGTAGGTGAGAAAGCAAAGATACTTTGTAACTTTGCATAGGCGAGAAAAAAGATATACTTTGCAACTTTGAAACTTTGCATAGGTAGGAAAGTATAGATACATTGCAACTTTGTAACTTTTCATAGGTAGGAAAGTGGAGATACTTTGCAACTTTGCATTTTGTAACTTTGAAAAGTTGCAAAGAACACATAAATCTTTGATTTTTTTTGGGAGGGAAAGTAGAGATTTAAGTGCATTTTTCAACTTTGCAAAGTGCTAAAAAATCTATAGTTTTTTCTTGAGAGGGAAAGCAAAGATTTAAGTGCATTTTACAACTTTAAAAGTTGAAAAGTGCACAAAAATCTTTGATTTCTACTTGAGAGGGAAATCAGATATTTAAGTGCATTTTGAAACTTTACAAAGTTTTTAAGTACATAGAAATCTTTAGTTTTTGTTTGGGAGGGAAAGCAGAGATTTAAGTGCATTTTACAACTTTGAAAAGTAGCAAAGTGCAAAGAAATATTTGTTTTTCACTTGGGTCTTGGTAAAAAGGTTCTTAGGCCATATTGAATATTTTACTCAAGGTTCTGATAGTTTGGTTATTTTTCCCACTACTTCATGCTTGCCACTAGATGGTGAATAAACTTGAAAACTAGCTTGATATAATACTTTTAGTGTAAACACAACTTTTAGGCATTTATCTTAAAGTTTCCAAAATTACCTTAAAATTTACTAAAATATTCATAATAAGGCTAAGAACATGAATTAGGGACATGAAGTTTATCTCCTCCCTTCACCATTGAATCATCCAATGCAATAAGCTCTTGATACAGTTCAATTCACCATGCTAATACCCTCCAAGATAGTGCACTGAATCATTAAGTCATGAGTAGAAAGAGATTAGTCATTAATGCAAAGGGTCAATGAATGGTTTAGGAGAATGACACAGTCCATCTAGGCATAATTTTGGTATGTAGTCCAATTTTGGCCAACAGGTCTTTTTATCTCTTTTTGCTTCCCCCTATTTTGGGTTAATTCCACATATTAGTGCTTATGTTATACCCTATCTAGGTTAGTATGGTTTATCTAGTAACATGATTACAAGTTGTCATATCATTTCCATTGTTTGTGTTTCCTTTTTGTGATTTGACTTAACTTTCCATGTATATTCATATCGCCTCTTTTGCTTAGTCACTTATGAAGCAAAAATTATCCCTCTTTGTGGTCAGCTACTAACATATTTTCATTGTATCACCCTTTTGCACAAACAAATATTCCATGATCCCCATGTTTCCCTTTTATTTCACTTGAGTCATACTTGGGTCAATTTCAAGATTTCATTATTTTCTATAGTGCAATTCTAAGAGTCTTTTAACATCTTGGTCTTTAGGTTTTCCTCTATAGCGGCTAGGTGTATGCTATCTTGTGTTAGTTATATTTAACACCCATGTTTGATTTTTATGAATCCATATAGAGAAGGAAAAAAAATATTTAAAATTCATATTTTAAGAAAAGGAAATGTTAAAAGGAAAAATAATATTTAATCTATAACACATAAAAAGACATGATCTTTTCTTAACACATATTTTATTTTGGTCAAATCTCAAACTCTACATTTGGCCTCATGATAGATCCAAGGTTCATTAGGTTGGTGTAGACCAATAGACTAGGAAAGGAGGTATATTTACATATCTATCTATATTACTTTATAGTGCCACCTAATTTCTCATGTGAGTACCCAATATTCACATTAGATTAATGGCTCTATAATGGGTCCTGAGGAATGGGGAATACATTATGGGAAAGTAGGATCCTTTTTCTTAATATGTATTTAGACTTGGTGAGATGATGTTAATACTTCACTTGTTATCTAAAGCTTATTCTTTCTAGGTGAGGATCTCTAGGTCCTTGATGTTGAAAGATATTAGCCTTTCCAAATTGATTTAACCAAATTGTCTCCAATAAAAATTTCTACATCATCCTTGTGGTGCTTTGTTTCATTATATCTCCATCCTCTTTTTCCAAATATCCCTTTGATGAATATTACTAGTAGATGTTCATGTCATCCTTACTGGTATTCCCATTTTTTATACTAGATTTAATTACAATGCCTCTTATATTTTTTAGTTTCTGAGATGTATTATATGACTTGGGGAATACAACTAGACCTTTAATGTAGGAACATCTTCAAGTCAATGTAAATGATAAGGTTCAAAGCATAAAAAAAGGAGTCAAATAAATTAATGAAAAAAGGATAAAGAAAAGAATGCAAGTTATTATAAGGAGGTTGGTGAAGGCCTCTAGGTTATTAATAGTTTTAGGGGTCTATATTACTGTTTGAATAATATTTGAATAAAAAATATACAAACAAGGTTTTGTAGAACATAATTAGAGAAAGAGATAATATTTTACGTACTTTTGGAAGTAATAAGTTTGAAGAACACTTTTAAGAATAGGAAAAACATTTTTAGATCAATATACAAGTGAAATAAATCTTTAATGATCCTCATAAAGTGACATTTCTCAAAATATGTGCCCCCAAGTTTAAGACAGTCAGAGAATATAGGTAGGTAGGGTTGTGATAGTCAAGAAGAAGGTATAGTTTTTTCATTTTCAAGTATTGTATTCATTCAAAGTGATTTTAAAATTAGGATATAGGTGTTTTTCCTATATAATTAAGAAATAATCTAAACAATTCATAGAATTTGAATTTCATCAAATTGTTAGCCCTTAGCCTGTGAGAGTCTTATTAACCCTAATTTAGGGTTTTAATACACTAAAAAAAAATTAATTATCAAATGAACCATAAAAATCCTATTAAACTTGGTATGAAGATGATTTATAAGGTATTATAAGTGATTCAAGTTATTTCCTACGTTTTAACCCCATGTACAAATAATTATCCATGTTTCCCCTTTTTGTAGTCATGTTAGGAAACCTAAAACCAGTTTTCACTCTTTTCTTCAAAAGACCAGGATAGTTAACAATCTAATGGTGTTTACTGAGTGGGATGAGACTTGATTGAATGCAATGAACCTTTCCAAGTTTAGGAAGCCTATGTATTTGATCAAATCAATCAAGAGAGGAAGTGATAAGCCTAGTTGAGCCTTATTTTGAGTCAAATAAAACTCTATTTTATAACTTCATAAAGGAGTAAGAGTGATTGAAACATTTTATGGAGGTAAAATAGTCTATATATGAGTTTTTCAAGGTGTGTTCAAGAACTACTAAGCTCTATGCCTTAGATTATACTAATTGATCAGTTTATAGGTTTATTATAAGGCCTAAAAGGTAGAATTTTGTGTTCTTGTGTAAGAATGATAGAGGAGGAAGGTTTAAGGTATGTATATGGAGAGATAAAACATTTTAAAGGAAGGAATAAATCTACTAAAACCATTAAAATACAATTTTATGTCAATTTTCATTGAAGAGGGTAGCACATATAAGTCTAGTTACAAAGTCCAAATAGAATTGCTAGTGTTTTGTGGATAGAAATCAGATAAAAATAAAGGCCTAGATAACTATAAATAAAGAAGGATATATTTCAATATCAATTTTAAACATTAAGGATCATATAAGAGTCATAATACTTTTTGATATAAGATACAAACTAATTTAAATATGTCTACTTACATCAGCTTACTATTAGAGCTCAACAAGAGCTCTTGGGAATAATTTACAAAAGTACAAGTTGGAAAGAAGTTAAAATAGGCTCTCAAAACTTTGGTAAAAATGAAGTCACTTCTATATCCTAGTGAGGCTTAATATGATGAATAAATGAGAAAAATTAAGCTCAAGAGAAAAAATCCAAGGTATAATAGACTTGGAAAGAGTGTCACAAACCATGGAGAGTATAAAACCTAGGGTGAGGCACAAGCAAGATGAAACAGACTTGCTCAAGAAAGGAAGAAATAAAAATCAATAGTGATGAAGGAAGACATAATAAGGATAGGATTGGTTGTTGAAGTCTAAATAAATGAGTTAAAATAAATGATAGAGGAGATGAGGCTCATGATAGAGCACATGCAAGGAGAGGAAATCTAATGGTATGTCTAGATATTGAGAAATAAGGTGAAGTGGCATGTGAAGCTACTGATTGAAAGAAAGAATAAGCAAAAGATGAGAACTACCCAAAGGAGAGAAGAGAGTTTGTTAAGAGAGAGAGAAAAGGAGATCATATGTGATCCAAAAGATGGATAAATGTTGGGAAAATATGATGTAGAAGAGGAAGACCACCTAATAAGCCTCATTGAAGGCTTGAAGAAGAATAAAATTGAAGAGGTAATCAAGCCTCAATGTTTTGATTCTAACATTATGTTTAAGTGTGTGATTGTAGGTATATAGGTGGATGAAAGAAGTGCCCAATTTTTGGAATCAAATTTTTGAAAGCACAAAGAAGTCTAGTTATTAATGGACCACAAAGAACTAGTTGTAGATGTAACATATGAGGATCAAAAGAAGAAAGTGATCCCCAATCAAAAGATTGAGAGAGATTAAGGTGATAGAGATCAATCCAAAGATAAGATTCATGATATGCAAGAGGTATGATTCAAATTACATAATGATCTTGAAATGATTAATACAAATGGAGGACATGAATAAAGTTCTCAAAGGTAATACAAGCAAATTGCAAAGTAACTAGTCAAACAAAGAGAAGATAGACAAGTATTTACACAAATAAGAGCAAATTAAGCTATGGGTAGATGTAGAAAAAATTCCATGAAAAATCCATGCATATAATCATGAAAAAATCTGAAGAAACAAGTGTGGGTATCCAAGAATTCTAGAGAATAGAGGACTAAAATCAAAATTTTAGCAACTGAAGAGCAACTTCAAGAGAACCAAAAATAAAATATAAAATATTTCAAACCAACATCAAGGCCAAGGGATCAATAAGGTATGGTTGATCAAAAATTGGATGATAATAGGTCATCATAGTTGGAAAAGCTAAGGAAACATTATGAAGACAATGATGAAGAGTCTATAAAGATAGAAGAAGTATCAAGACAACTTTGGAAGGAACTTGAGAAGATCATTGAAAAGAGAGATGTGGAAGATTAAGATATCTTGGAGAGATTATTGAGTATCCTAAACATGAATTAATTTTTTTTGAGGATGTTGATCATGTAGGTATGGAGATACAGTGTCAAAAAAACATACAAAAGAAAAGAGTTAAATTACAAGAGATTGAGATAGGATAAGGAAAGGAGGAGAACATTCAAACTCCTCATGATGAAGACAATTGGGAGGAGAAGGTAACCTTAATAAGGGATAATATTAGTCAAAGGATAGATCAAAGGGAGCTTAAACTCAAAAAAACAATGGATGAGTAGTAAATTTATATGGAGAGCACTATAAGGCAAGAAGCCATAAGAAGATAACTCAAAGAGGCAAAGACAAGGTGAGTTCATGCATTATTTGGAAATTAAATTGTGTATTAACATGGTGCTATTCATAGCTAAAATTCCATAAATATATCATGGAGAACATATATAAAGGAATAGATCAGTATGGAACATATTAACATGCCTTAAAAAATCCAAAAAGAAGATATTGTGAATCAAAAGTAGAAATATTGATTGAAAACAAGACATTTTGGGTAGATTTTGACAAAAGAGAAATAAAGGCAAAAACAATGAAGGAAAAGAAAGATAAAGAGATGATAAGGAGTATGCATCTCAGGGAGATGGAAGGTGAACTACCAATAAATCAAAACAAGACAAGGAAAAATAATAATAGTGAAGAAGGAATTAATATGAAAGAAATTGAAAATAGACCTTTTGGGTCCATCAAGTCAATGGGAAGCATGAACAACATACTAGAAGAAAAAGATTGAATATGCCTTAAAGACATGATGAAATACTTGATTTTATTAATAAATTTGTTTTATGTGTAGGTGCATTAAAACAAAACGCAGTAAAGAATATGTATAAGTTTAGATCACTTGAACATGCTCACATATATGAGTAACTACTTAAATAATATCAACAAGTAAACAGGAAAGAGAATGAACAGAAGGAGAAGATGACTAAGCAAAGAAAAAAAAAAAAGGAAAGACAAAAAGATATTAGGAATTGTAAGACAAATAAAAAGCTTTATATGAGTTGGAGCTCAAATTTTCCCATTTGGGGAATATGATGCAGGAACATCATCAAATCGATATGCATTCTAGTTTGATGGGTTAAGTTTGGTTATGTATAAGTGTGGAGTGTTGTATAGGGTCACTTAGGAGGTTTTGAAGTCTTTATAATTTCAAAAAAAATGGTTTATGGATTTATAATGCATTTTCCTACCAAAATGGGAATTCAAATATTTGAATCTATAAACATCAAATGAGAGTGGTTTCTCATCTTGTAAGCTTGTTTATGGTCATGATTATGTGGGTAAAAGGGTCAAGATATCCTAGAAGGTCTCAAATCATCTTAATCCATGTATATACCTATTCAAGGTTAAGTCTCAAGTTGGTAAGCTACTTAGTTTTATGTATGAGAAAGACTAATATAAGAAAGTAGGATAAGATAGAACATTATGGAGATATTTTTGGTCTTGAAACAAGACCAAACTAAGTTTATACATCTAGAAGAACATGATAAGGTTTTAAGAATCAAATGAGGAGTAAAATAAAGTAATGAAAGAGGGATAAAATAAATCATGTGGGTTAGTTCAAGGAGGTTGGTGAAGGCCTCTAAGTCAGTAATAGTTTTAGAGGTATGTATCATTGTTTGAAGAATATTTGAATGAAAAATCTGCAAATAGGGTTTTGTATAGCATAGTTGGAGTAAGAGAGAATATTTTACATAATTTTGGATGTACTAAGTCTAAGTAACACTTTTACTAATAGGAAAAAAAAAATTATATCATAATCCAAGTGAAATCAGTCTTTGCTGATCCTCAGAAGGTGAGATTTCTCAAAATATGTGCCCCTAGGTTAAAGACAGTCAGAGAATACAGGTAGGCAAGGCTATGACAGTTAATAAAAAGGTATATTTTATTGATTTTCAGGTATTTTATACATTCAAATTTAGTTTAAAATAAATATAGAGGTATTTTTATCCTATAAAAGTCACAAAGAGTATAAACAGTGCATAGAATTTGAATTTCATCAAATTGTTAGCCCTCGACCTATGACTCAC